>VRMD01002199.1:0-13978 GCA_009872375.1 Sminthurides bifidus | reverse complement strand
CGCAAAGATGAATAGCTTCGGGTTCTGAGATTTATTCACCTCACAGATTTCAAACAACTTTATTTACCAGAACCGACACATGAGAAAAGATACCTAAGCGGGCTGGCTCTTGAGTCTTCAGCCATGCAATGCAATAGGAGGCTCTTCACCCTAGTTAAGCTCTTTGAACACACGCGCCTCTTGGAACATGACTTGGCTTCCCGACTCACAACTCCTGGGTTTACATGATTGCCTTAATGAAAAATCTTAGTTGCTCCAATCAATCTTCAACCTCCATTCTTTTGAGGTCCGCGTGGTTTGAACCAACTGTTTGTTTTATCCCCGGCAACAATTCTCAGTCATGTCGCTTTAAGTACGATTACAGGGCAACATGCCCATGTGTAATGCAACGTGAACGTTGAATCCGATCGTATTACATATGTTTTAGTTTTTCCTCACATCGTTTGCAATTCCACCTAATCCCGATCCACCAAATCCACCATGTGTCTTCTGGTATTACTGCATAGGCTTAAGACTAATTCCTTGAACATGTGCCTTTTCTTTATGCTGACTGGCTGTTTGAGACTGGCTCCAGTGCTTCTCTTCTATGCTGGGTGGTTTGTACATGCGAAAAATTCTGCTTATGAAAGCAAGTGAATGATACCAGCCCTTGTTCAATTACAGGACGCCCCTCACCCAAAGTTACTTGGTGGCTTGAGGACAAAATTATCGACGACAACGACAGAACTAGGAGCGACGGAGTCAAGTACAACCACTTAATCTTCCCTAACGTTCAGCGTCATCATCTCCATGCCAAATTCGTTTGCCAGGCGTCCAACACCGTTCATGCGCCTCCCATAGCGTCTGAAGCCCGACTGGAAATTTACCGTAAGTGCTAATTTCTAACGGTAAATGACTTTCACCTGCTTTCTCCACAAGAGAAAACAGCGGGAGTTGCATAGACGAAGACTGGTCTCGATGCCAAATTGCACCAACTTTGTCCTTAGTTCTCACTCAAAGACATCCTATCCTCTAGAAAAATGCTGCTCAAATTCGGAAAATTTGCAAAAAACTCAGTTCGGCATCCCACATAATTTGCAATAATTCTCGCGAAATTATCTGACACCATGCAGAGCCAAGTCTATTGTGAATGACAGTGACTGTGTGTAACGGAATTAATGGCAAACGGCCCAATATTAATCACGGCAAAGCGCTCAAACCCGCCGGTCGAACTCGTGTCAAAAAACAATGAACTGAGGGAGAACATGTTACACGAATTCCAGAGATTCATGCCCTGAATACAATAAGCTGACGGGAAATAAACAGTCTGGCAAACAAAAGAACGGCTGACCTACCCTTTGGAGGCAGTTATTTCGGCCAAATTAGCTCCCGAGAACTTTCTCCCAGCCCGCTTCCTCTAATGTCTTTTGCCTAGTCATAGACAAGTCGACCTAATTCCCGCTGGCGGTAGAGGCAATCCCAAGCCCGTCAAGAACAGTAGTAAAAGTAGTTCAGCTTGAATCTCTCAGCGGAGAAAAAACAAGCTACGATCCAGCATACCTTCCAAGCTTTTGACCTAGTCATCAGGCATTTCTTTTGAAAAAGGCGGGTTCACCATTTAGTGTAAATATCAGCAGTGATGTGCACATCTCTGGTTTTCCTCATAGCATCCGGGCAAGGTAGCCTCCGTTAGTCTAGACTCGTATCCGCGGCCCGACCAACGAGTCAATACAGATGTACAGACTTTGGCTGGTTTACTGCAAAATGTTTGGAATTTCATCCGGAGTCTGATGGAATTAGGAATTGAGTGTACGAACTCCGAGCATGTCCGAAGAATGCCTGGAGTGAGTAGAAACGAGCTTATGAACGAGCCAAGTACATGGGATTCAGGACATTCATTTTATTTCATGTAGGTCATTAGTGCCCAGTACCGGTTCTCATTGGCGAGCTCGGACGTTTTTCTGAGTGCAGTCACTCGCCTGAGTTTCACTCCACCTTTTAGCAGAGTAATCGCCAGAAGAAGTGGCTAATGGCATGAGCCAAGCAGGGTGAAAGTCAAGGTGCTGGTTGGCCTGGGAGAAAGTACGCTTTCTCCTTCCGCGTAGTCTTCTCTGCTCTTCCTCCTAACTACAGGCCGGGAGAGTGTTTCCACTCTGCTAATTACTTACATGCGAGGAGATATTAGCAGGATTCTTCTTTTGGTAAACGAGAAAACTGTATTAAGAAGGTTCCTTCTTCATGAATACAACGGGGAAACAGTTTCCGTACAAACGGTACCACGAGGGCCTGGAGTCGGCTCGTAATTTCACATGTCAGTATACTCCTTCTCCAGCAAATAATTACCGTTCCAGTGCCAAGGTTAGACGGGTCGGCTACTTTGTTCAATTTGGATGGCGTCGATAGCCGTCTTCCACTTCGGAGAAAGTTCATGATTTTGGTGAAAGGCGGAGAAGAGCGCGTCTTAAAAAGTAACGTTTCAAGAACGGGAACGACTTGGGCTATGGCATGACTTTTCGCCAGCTTAAATAACCAAGTCGGCTCAAAGGATTAATGTAACCTCGGGCTCTAAATTAAGCTCTCAGTTGATTCAACTACGAAATTAACGCTTCCCAATCAGTGAATCTAGCCTTTGTGTCCGTATCTTGATATAGCCGGCCAGACCGGCGGGGGAGGGGGTTACACAGTTCAGTTTCGGCCATACTCTAGAAGAGTCTTTACCGTGCATAAAAGCGATTGGAAGGGGGTGGCAGTCTCACAGTTAATTGAAAATTGGATGAACGTTATACAGCCGCAGACAGTACAGATCGCTTTACTCGAGGACTAACTACGGAGAGAGATTAAGGGAGGATAATAGATACGGTGGAAAGTGCCTTTCACACTTCTTAATTGATGACTCAGATAGCTGAAGTGAGGTAATTTATGAAAAAAAACTGTGAATCCATCCTAAAAGAGGGTGAATTCATTTCTAGGAAGCCTTAACGTGAACTAAGAGCCTAGATTCATTAGGTGACTAGAATCTAGATAATGTCGTGGTTTAGATTTCTAATTCAAGTATCTCAGACCGAAAATGCTTATACATATACCTGTGGCTTAGGTCTATAACTGGTTTTACTAATAACTTGATGACTGCAACTGAAGGCTATAACCGGTTATACTTGGATCTAGCAATTTAGACAGTAATTGAAAGGTGCTATTGACTTCCCGCGTTTTCCTACTTCAAGGTCATTACAGGTCAATGAAAACGTTACCAACCTTTGTTTCACGGAGCTAACGACTACAATAGATGTATAATTTGCTCTTTCCTTGTTTTAGTGCGACCCCTCACCACCACCATAGCCACTAAGGATGCTCATCTGCTAGCCGGAATAGAGGTACGAGGTCGAGTGCGTGTCTTCCGGAAGTCGGCCACAGCCGATCATGTCATGGTGGAAATTATCAAGGCCACTGGAGTTCACTCCTGAAGTTGTAAGTATTGCTTGCATTTTTCTTTTTCTAAACTTTTCGGTTTAGACCTAGTCTCGGACCTATGACTGAAAAAACTAAACGATGTAGGCAAAAAAACTTACGTTGGTATAGTGACGTCATGACGGACTTACACTCCACCTACATTAAATCCCAAGTTTTGTAGTACAATTCCGCTGCTTCTATGAAACAATTCCCCCTGCAAAATTAAGGAAAGCCGTGAATGAATGTTTTCTAAGCTTTCACTCAATTCCAAGAATTCATGAGACGCGAGTACATATCATCTCATGAACTTCCTAGAAGCCTTCAGCCTCAGCCTTCAGAGACCGTAATCCAAATCCAGGGAGCGAAGTAATTTCCAAGGAGAAAGCAAACTAAAAAGCAACTTTTAAATCCCTCCCCCTTCTACAATTGGCAGTTTGTAAACTGGGAGAGTTACACATGTAATTTATTTTATTCAATACACTGGAGCATATAAAGGTTAATGAAGTGAAATTGAAAATTTATACGCTTGCCGGAGTACAGGCTTAATCTCTCCAGTTTTTGTAATTACTTTGCATAATGCAATGCACACGACAACGAGCCATTTCCGCCTCGCTGAATTATTTCTTCAACTCCAGCTCTCTCCAGCCTCACCCGCGCGCCCTTTCAAAATAACCTTTTCTCAAAATAAGAGGATGTTTCTTCAACCCAAGTGCTTTGTTCCTCATCACCAGCTTTTTCCAACTCGCCTCCAATTCAATTCAAACTTTAAAGCTTCATACATGTTTCGGAAATGGCAACAACACAAGAGCCAGCATTACGCAACTAGTTAGCCGAAACTTACGGTTATGTGAGCCCATTGGCTAAAAAAAGTGTGCAACTTCTTACGAGCTGTAATACTTGCCTCGTATTTAGTCGACAGGGAGCTAATTTTCTTTCACCGTGCCTTGGCTGGGAGGAAACTTGTTTGATTACTCATAGATTTACATACAGATGAGGCTAATGGACTTCGCACTCTTGTTGGTGAATTACACTGGGACGGATACTCCGTTCCATATTGAGCGTTTACTGTAACGACTCCTTGTTTATGCTGGATGTGTGCTCATTTGCAAGTGATTTATGGGCATCATTATTCTATTTGCATGCTCGATTTATTAATGAGACTCCGGTCATTTGCTTTAAATGCCTTGGAACACAACTCCTCCATTTCTCGCACCATGGCTTGCGTGCAATTACCCCGTGTGTTGCACCCCCCACCCCCACCACGACTTCCCTCCATAACAATAACGCACGTGGCAGGCTGTAATTTCCCGTAGTGCAATGATTATGTGCACAACTCCTCTTTGTTAACTTGGAGTCTGCATCCGTTGCTTTCCAAGACAATACAATTCAGGGCAGATTTCCCTTGAATTACACATGTGAAATTCTTTATAAGCTCAATACATATTGAATTTGCCCCGTCTGGCGTGTTACACATTCCGCGTTGCTACTTTCACAACCTCGTGTTCCTGCACAAGAGTTAATGAAGGAGCTACGGATTCACAAAGGACGCCGAACAATGTGTGCAGTCGAATGTTCCAACTTGTTTTCCGTACTTTATTAGTTCGTTGCAACTGTGTGACAACTGCCAGTGCTTGTTTTTCCCTCCGGAGTCGGTACTTAATCACAATATTACAGTCAATTTGAATTCGATTTTCTTCCATAACTGGCTAAACTCGATGTCAGCATTTCCCAACTTATGTTTCCTCATGCCTCATTTCCTGCTCGTTACCAACTGCTGATTCTTGTGCCAGTTTGTCAGGTACGGCAAGTGGAGCCAATGCTCTAGCGCCAATTAGTTCAGCTAATTTTCCATGACCCAAGCACGAATTACAACTACAGTATGCCTTTCTGATTTAACAAGACCGGTAGTGAAAGCACTAGTCAAGCTGACTTTCTCCAGCTGATCCAGTACCGTCCTTGTACACTGTTCATGAATAATCAAAGTACAACTCCTGTGCTTTCACCTTCTCAGCAATCGCTCATTAGGTGAAAGCAATTTTCTTTAGCACTTCCAAGTAATTGCTGCCCCATTGTGTTCTTCATACCTTGTTCTGGATTCTTGTTCTTATCGTTTCGTGTTACGACGCTTATTTTCCAAGCTCTGATATTGTCGTGTGCATTAATTGCCTGTATGATTTCCACACGGGGAAAACCCGACAAGGTTTGACACCTTTTGCTCAAATTGGGCTGGCTAGACTGTCCTTCTCGTTTTACATCAACCGACTGTTTTAACTTTTACGAACTCGAGTTTGATTGAATTCCTATGTGCATTTATATTTGCGGCAGTTGCTGATTTTTTAAAATTTAATTTTTTATAATTACAGATTCATTCTGATGAGCTGAACATCACACGTAGTATCGTCTACATCCAGCCGACGATTGAAGACGATGGAAAGCAGCTCATATGCCGGAGTGAGAATCCCCGCATCCCGAACAGTCTCATGGAGGATCGATACCGTTTCAACGTTTATTGTAAGTTGATTCTTTTAATAGTAACCCTTTCTTGAATAAGTACTGCTCCAGGTGATTTCAATGCAAGAATTGCAAGCATATCGGATAAGTAGCATACACCATTTACAATGCTCTCAATCAGCGTTCCTGAGCTGAACCCGTCGTAGCTCGTCTCATCCATAAGTCAGAGTAAAAGTTTTCCATAAAATCACTAAAAGGCTGTTTGCGGATTACATTCGAGGCTAATGTGATGCAGACATCTGAGCCTATTTGCAAACACGGTTCAGAGACCGGAAGTAGTGCATTCCTAATGGCACCTGTCTGTAGGGATTGACCTGCTATGGAGTTTTACAGCAAGGTAGCAACCTAGACCAAGCATTACTCACATTTTTCACAAATAAATAAGCTGGATTAAGGGATTTCATCATAAAAGCTGTGCCTATAGCTTTCTGTCTTGATCTGTCTGTTGTGGCGGGAAACTTAAATTTTTCTGCCTCCTGTAAAACCAGAGCTTTTAGCGAAGGAAGAGGACATCTTGACGCTTCCTTATGACCAGCGTAAACAGCTTTTCACGTTCCTCTTTCAAAACAATTTATATTAGCTCGTAACATTACGGATGCGCCCTGAAGGGAAATCTTCCGGGTATTACGACTTGGGACGGCGGACGGACATACACAATTTCAAGATGCGTCAAAGTTAAATAGTCGTAATTTTTTCCGCATCTGTGGACCAAGATGCTAAAGTTGAGGTTCAGTGACCCGGAAGTTAGGAGTATTAGTTGGGAGAAAGTCGTAAAAAAGTGCTTTGTTACGCATGGAAGCAAGTTATGGGAGAGACAAGCGTAGCTTTTAGGAGGGCGACAAAATGGATGAACATGTTTTCACTCTTGTTTCCGGTTACGCTGCGGAGGAGAAAGTGGATGAGGGACCATTGTCTATCCTCCCGCTGTGAATATATAATGTGATTCTTCACGAGTGCATTTAGATTGCGTGCGTGAGGGAAATTCTTTTTTACACGCATACCCTTAATGCAAGGGTGTGCAGTGGTGTAGTGTAGTGGGTGCTGGAGAAAGTACCGTTATGTAGGGGCCAACTGGGGATTGGACGAGGATGCTTCCTTGTTTTGTAACATTTATCTGCTGGGAAAGAAGAAATGAAGAGTCATGCCGAGAGGGCTAAAATTTCATTACGCATTCAACACGGCATTCAATTACGTTGAATTAACGAGATTTGCGTGCTGCAGATGAACTAATGAGTGTGAGAATTAGTCCGGAAATGTAAAAAAACTTGAGACAATTCAACCAGACTGTGATAATGATGAAACACGGTGGATGCACTGCGGCGAAGTTTCCGACGCAGCCAAGCGAACTAATCGAGCAAACTGAGGGGTGAAAGCGGCAAGAGATTCCCCTCCAGAAGGTGGATACAGAGCAGGTGTTACGAGATTCTTTTAAAATAGCGGAGGAATTCTAAAATATTTGACACGAATAACATAACTTTTGCGTGCAAAGTGAAAGTATGCTCTTGCTGGAAACTTTTCTCTGCGTGAAATACGCGCAAAAGTAAATTACGCTCCTGTTGCAACGGGCAGTAAATCTGGCCGACTGTGCTGCAGATACGGTAGTCTGCATAGCTTTTTGTTCCAGTTTCCATTACCCAACCCGACTGTGAGTTAGTATCACATGGCTGAACGGGAGAAAATCCTCGTGAAGTCATAGCAGGATATCTGATAGGGACGGAGATAAGGGATGCATGGTGTTGATGTTATCTGCACTTCTTAGAGTAAATGATGGAATAGCAATAAGGAATGGAGCACTGTTTCTAACTTTCTTCATCTTTCTCCCGAGTTAATAGGCAAACTTTACTCTTTAGCGAACAAGAAATGTTTCTCTAATTATTGTACCTCCTAATCGATTCTTAGGGGAATCAAACGAACCTCCAGAGTTCACTAGGCTACGAGACCGAAAGGAGGCAGGGAGTAGATCATGGACCAGGACAACACACTTTTCATGCCTATGCTTTCAATTTGGGTTTTAGTAGGAAATAGTATGTGACTGATTCTTGGGCGTGAAGTCAGTTACAGAACCTGCAAGTCTAAAAACAAGCAGAAGGTGCGCGACTTGACTACTAGTAAATTCCGACATCATTACGAGTTCAGAATAGGCATATTTGTGACTTAACATCCCGTTCCATCACGCATGTTTCTTGCCAACGATGGCTCAGCTGGTATAAAACTTTTTCATTTAAAATGCTACCTTGTTTTGTACAGTAATTTTTTAGGTAGACAGTACATCAGGAGGAAGCCATTGAAAACTTTTGAACGACTTCGTAGTAACTCTTAGAAGAAGCCAGGAGGTCCGTACTCTGTTACTCTTTGCGAAATGCGAACTACAAGTAATTAAAAACTCACGTGTAGATGCACACTGGAGTACCCGTAATTCACTTTGATTCAACGTATTTACTGTCAGACAGAACTCAGCTTTCAGTCTTACCTTCAGATGGTTCGAAAATTGGAGTATGTTGTTTTAAACTCCAACATGAACATTTTTCAGATAATCTTTTCCAGCTCATAAAATGGATTCACTTTTCTGCGTTTCCTTTTGACTATGTAACTATTAATAACCGTGGTTGTACAACCTACTACTGCAGAATAATTAACGCTTGGTGTACAAATTATTACATAGCAGTGTTCCCTATATTCTTAGCTATCTCGATGTGACAGACGTTTTACTCTCATGCTTTTTCGTATGACTTTTTTACGAATGCAAGCCCTTATGGACCCTTTATCTATCAAGAAGAACGGCTTTACCTTTTCATTGCGGTCGGTGTAAGCCTTTCTACTGTTCAGCATTCTTGTACAGTATGTTATAAGTAGTAAGTATAAGTGAATTCTACTATTGTCCTAACGCTGATCTTATGGCAAGGAGACTTTCTTCGTCCTCGATAGAGTGCTTGCTGTCTACAAGCTTGATTGCATCTAATGACATCGCTCAGGTGGACGACTTCATGTGATGGTTATGACAGTACGATACATTGAATAAAAGTGAGACACAATGATCATCACATGAATAATTAGTATTTAATAAGAGCAGAAGAGGAAGCGTTCGTAAATGCTGTTGATGATGATGATGCTGGGACGATGCTAACGCACATTGTGACAAAATCGAACTTTTAGAAAGCTGTAACCTTATGGAGGTCATAGAAAGTTCACTTGCAATAAGTTTAGCATTAGGACAAACCTAGAATTGACTTACTTACTACTTTATACAAGTTTCTAGGAACCAGTTTTGTTGAGTTATGGTTCTCCAGCTGGTTTTGCGTGGCTCACTATTCCATTTGGCTTCAATATTAACAAGGCAGCTTCTTGTGGTATCACTTTACTAATCATAGTGCTTGTATTTCAAGTACATTTAGGTTTAACACGGTATTTTCTGATGAAATTAGTACTGGGATAAGCTAGTTAAAACGGTTTCTTTCAGTGTTACACGATGGCAATACTGTACGTTGTCATCGAAATTTCTTTATTTATAACCATTGGAACTTCACAACAGCAGAGCAGCAAATGCTAAAAGTTGCTTCAATAATAATTGGACCCGTACAAATTGGTCAAACTTTGTCTTTTGGTAGCATTTCAGTTTTGATTTTATGTTCCACGCAGCACTAAAAGCTGTGATTAATTATGGTAAGACTGATTCCGATGCAATCCTTAATTCACACCTATTGCTCCTGAACGAACGGATATAAGGAAGCTCGTAATGCAGGCTTAATGACTACAATATAATGGGAAACATTTAGTAGCGTCTTATACTTTGCGTGCAGGCTTTTGAGTACAATCATTGATATTGCTAACTCATTCACCGAATTTTAGCGCCAGTAAACTTAACTATCAACCTTTATGTATGAAAGCCACAGCTAAAACTAAACTGATAACGTGTTTTTTTCAAAAATATGGACGTATTGCATATAAGATTATTTGTAGAATTTCACCGAGTCTTACTCTCGCCACAAGGTTAAACATACATGTAACAGGACAGACTTTATAGTCCCGATTCCATTCCATATAACACCGGAAATGTTATCTTCTCTTTGCGTTATAATCCAGAGACAAACGGCATGCAAACGTACTCACCAGCTCGCTCGTGATTTTAGCGAAAAACAGCGAACCAGGAGAATAACTTAAACGAAGTGAAAGCAGAATTTCCAAATGGAACAGAAGAGCAGAAGGCTTAGACCCTTACAGCCAGAGGAGAAAGCACGAGAGGATGAAATTCGAAAAAGGAGATACGGTAATCCCCTGTGAATGTTGACCTAAATTGATGCGTGGCTAATTCCGGCTTTGTAATTAGTACGATACGAATGCTGTTTCAGTAGCTTTGACTCCTCCTAGCCCTGGTGAATCGATAATTGCCATGTCGAGTAAACGCTAGCAATCAAAATTGATGGGCGTGAAGACATGAGTTACGGAAGAAACGCGGACAAGAGAGCAGGAGAGGAACAGTGACAGTCATCAGTAAAGTGATGGAAACCGTATCGCAATATTCCAACTGCTATATACTTTCACCGCTTTCACCACAACCTTGGACGGGCCGGAGTCGTAGACATGATTGACTAAAACGGAGTGAAAATGGTAATTACAATGTAGCCACGAAACCACGGCATGAAGACATGAGAAAGGCGAGACCAGCCCAGTGACAGCTTTCCCAGCACCATAGCCAAATCTACAGATAGTGTAGAGAATATACCGGCGAAATGAAATTGAAGAATGAGGCCGTATCATTGCAATTTGTTCATTCTGACAGATACTCGATAAGCTCCCTGTCTCCTTCTACACCATGGTGATAAGAACAACGCATTATTTAATATCGTATAATGTACATCGTCATTCATAACAGATAGCCCCGGCTTAGCAACCTTGTACAAAATTAATGACCGCAAACGAGTCAGCGAGCAAGCGAGACATTTCGCCACTGGTTTCCGTACAATAATTACGGAAATGCAAGCGGAATTCTACCAGTTCGCTTGCTTTCATGTCAAGTAGGAGTTAAGGAGCGTTTGGTTTCTGGTAACATTTACTTGTGAAATGACACCGTGAGACCGTGAACGTTTCTCCAAATCCAAATAAGGGTTTCAAACCTGACTTTCCATGGCAGAAACCTCCGTGACTTGAAGGCCTTAAATATCTGTAGAGGAAGCCTGAGCTTAAGCAATGCATTGGTTTCTCTAAGAGTATAACATGAAACAGCAAACGGTAAAGTATACCAGAGGAATGAAAGGGTTCCGACGAACGTGTTCTGTAATCCATTTCATCGGAATTTCATGGACTGCTGAATTGGTGGAGGCAGAAAGGAGTACAAAATCACAAATATTGGCAGGAAAGAAAAATAGAAGGAAAAAGCTAACAGCTTGCTCTGTCTTGTTTATTACAGATCCTCCGCGAGTTTCCCTTCAACTTGGCTCAAATCTAAATCCTGATGACATTAAGGAAGGAGATGATGTTTACTTTGAGTGCACTGTTAATATCAAATCCATCTTACACACGCCTCACTTGGTTCCACGAGGTAAGTCATTTCAAAATGTAATCTCCTCATGTAATCTCTTCAGGTTTTCTGTCCTAAATGTCACAAAATTTAGTTCAGTCCTTCCTCCGTCAACCATCACTACTTTCTCTTTCCGTGCCTCTCTCTCTCCCACTAACGTACTTTTATTCGGCTCCTGTTCATGAATCCCGTTATGCAACCTTTCCCTTGCGTAGTTGTACTTCCTTGAACTTGAGGACTTCACAAGTTATAGTTGGAATCATCCAACAAGCTTGTATGCACTTCACTGAGGTTTTACTCAACTCTCAGTTCCTGTAGTGGAACCTTGAAAGAACAAAAGTCAAGAATTTATCCACGTTCTCATATTCGAGACACAATCAAGTTGAAAGAGTGACCTACTTTGTCAATCATTTCCTTTGGTTGCACAGCCTCTTTCATTAGTTACACAACTGTACTACGCATTTGACTTAATCAATCAGTCTCTCCCTCCATGACTCTTTTAGAGCCAGCATCTGCTTTAGCGTACCCCTACGAAACAGTGCTAAGATTAACAAAATCAGAACTACTCAAACAGAACCAAAGTGTATGAAACTAAAACTGTTATGGCTCAGCGATTTAACTCTAGTTCCGATCTGATAACGTCGGATGGTGTCTGGCATAGCTACGATGTAGTTGCTGTAACACTTGAATTCAAAATCGCGCCATTATCCGTCTAAAAATACGTCATAAAAGCGTTTCTATCGAATTGTGTCGGGGATCCAAGTCACCTAACCATCGATTTTAACTTACATGTCATGTGGCAACATGACACTAGAATCAGGCCTTGGCTACTACCCTACAATTTTCAAAACACTAGTCGCTCAGACAGCAGATAAGCCCACGTCACACCAATCCTTTGTACTGAAATGCATAATGAAACGCGTAACTAAAATGGGCAATAACAGCTGATAGAGGGCGTCGTTCCGGCTTATTAGTGTGCGTTCGCTCGGACCAGACTCTTATGCAAATGTGGATGTGCGTTGTTGGTGAACTTTTCTTTGCACTTTCATTATTTTCTTTCTCGATTACTCCCTCTTCCTCCCAAAAAGGCTGCTGTTTCTTCCGTCTGTAGGCGAACCGAAGGACAAACACGGAATGGGATACACAAATTGCAAAACTTTGTGGTAAAGCCTCATTACGCAAATGGCCTTCTTCAGTGACTTTCACCCTGGCACTCCCGTAGTACCGTACTACCGGCTACCTTTCGCCTCTTTCCCCGTGGCCTGTTACCTACCTGAGTGAAAGTCCCTCTCACCTACCGTCCTTAGCTCTTGAAACGCACTTAAAGTAACTTACGGCCAGATGTATCTTCTTTCACCCATTCTCTCCCTCTTAAGCCTGAAAGATGAGTTGGACAGCCCTAGCTCTCTCCTGCCTTTACTCCGTCTCAAATACCGGGGAAAAGAGCGAGACCTACCTCCTCGGAAATGATCATGCTTCTTTACTTTCTCTTTCTTTCTCTTGCTTTCTCCTCCTCCCCCCTTTGCTAGTTTAAGTTCTCATCATTTGTAGCTCCAAGTGTGAAAATTCCACCCTGACATTGTAGCCAGTAAAGAGGCAGACACCCGCCAACTCGGCTTCCAAGCAAGTTTCAAGTCCAAGTAAAGTGCTGGGGTAGAAGCTGACAAACTTTTCCAGTCCAGTAAATCTTCACAACTTTGAGACTCTTCCGACAGATCTGCAATGCATGTCTTGCTAAATTCTTCAAACTCTAACACTAACCTCGGTAGCCTCTCTGAAATAGATAGAGTGGCAGACACCTGCTGAAATTTACTTTACTCAGTTCCCACAGTGTCAACGGCTCCTTTACGATTGTAGCTATATGGCTGGGCTATTTTCTGAGTTATTTTAAAGACTGACAGCAGGAGCTGCCATCTGGGAAGCATAGCTTAGGTAGCGGTGAAAGTCCTTTATTTAAAATCGCCTCCTCTTTCTGCTGACTGGTGACAATTAGCCTGCAGTACATGCTTCACTGTCTATTTTCGTCAAAGGGGAGGTACCCGACAGGTACTTGGAATAGTAACTTTGAACTACTTCCCGACTATATGATTGTCGGGTGGGTATGACAGAGTATAAAAACTGCCAGCTACACCTACCATTCCTATCGTTCAGAATTCTTAATAAATCATTAATGACGAGTTTAATGAACAGCGGTAGTGAAGGGAGGAAATGAAGCATCGCAGAAAGGGAAACAGACACAAAGATGCTTTAAAGAAAACCAGATCGTGTGTTTATTGACCACGATCAAAAGGTAAAAATAGATTTGAAATAATTCACGGACAACGTGATAGAAAACAGACTGAACGTTATTAAATCTGTTAAATGGCTGTAAACAACAGTTATACGCCTGGATCAATTCTTTCTGGAAAAAGTTGTTGTAGATTCCCGTAAAGGAATAAACAATCTGCGAGAGGGGAGAATGGAGAACACTGTGAGGTCATCATCGTCCACATAGAATGAAATTTGACCTGTGACCGAAGAGGGTAA
>VRMD01002198.1:0-13982 GCA_009872375.1 Sminthurides bifidus | reverse complement strand
AACCTCTCTTACAGTTACCAGCTGTCTTTACGTATTTAATACTCTTTCCAAAAGAGCAAATGAAAATTAATGCCCTATGCCCACTCACAAGCTCAGGAAGCAGTGGTCGGGTAAGAGCAAGACTTTTACGTAATTCTACATTTTTTACGACCAATTCCAATCGTCAGCCCAAAGAAAATGACTCATGTGCCCATGCACAGCAGTTTTTTTCGGAGAAAGTTAAAGATTAATGCAATTACAATGAGCGTCGGAGGGTAAAAAATTGAGAAATCCTCTGCTCATTTACAAGTCCGGTGGTGCTTTACGTTCCTTGACAAGTCAAGTCACCAGATTGGATCAAAGGCAGCGAACACTCCAAGAGGAAAAAGAAGACAAGTTGCCGGCAAAATAAATGCGATGGCTACAAGTCACCTGGCAGGCTGTTCTGTCTTGCTTATCGCTATCACCTTAACTCTTGATGAAGTTCTGCTACACTTGATGCTAGTTCTACTTGAGGTTGACGAAGACTGAAGACTGCAGCGGGCATGCAGTTAACCAAATGGAGGGAAACGCATTCAGTTTCAGTATTCCGCCCCTATTCTACCTGTCCGTCTTGGCGAGATGACCAGCTATTAAATTTATGAGTAGTGTGTCATTGGCGAAATTAAACTGTCAACATTTTCGAGATTTTCTCTCCCTCTCTCTACTTGTCTCACTTGTAATTTCCATCCAGGCCATGCAAGTCCTGCATTCCATTTTAATTTTAACGAGTCTTCAAACAGAGTCTGGCTCCTTATCTCCCCGTGCTGTTAACGTCCAATTCAGTAATTTCCTGGGGATAAGCACCGAGACAAGTAATAAATTTGCATCCCAACTTTTACCACATTTTCAAAGACTAGCGAAATGCGCAGTGCTACAGCTCTGCATGACAAAATGCAATTTTTATCTCCGTAGGACTGCTGATGCTGCTGTTCCAACTTTCCAAACTGCATGTCATTGCACAGACTTTCAAGGATCTTGATGTGAATTGCAAATTCTAGTAGCCATTAGAGCTAAAACATTAGCCTAGTTTCTGACATGGGGAAGCATGACAATCTTAAAGGGTTGCAGTTGCACATCTACAATCCTTCCGTTGGATCGTGCTGCAAAACCTCCGCTCTTTTAGCATTTTCGTCTTGCAAATGAGAAGTTTGGAAACAATTATCTAGGATATGGCGAAGTGTTGTTTTGACCTGCGAAAAAAATACGTCATTGGGATCATACATTTTTATTATCTTTTGTCATATCATCAAGTGCTTCAATTTCTACCTGACACTCCGACGTCAAAACCCGGTATTAATCCACCTAAACCTTGGGTTTCATTTACTCTAAGCTTCAGGATTTGCAATCGGATTTTCAAGTCTGTGAGCAACCCCCAAGAACGAGCACGAGCACCCAAAACGGACTGAACCCCTTCAGACATTTCAACGCCACCAGGATAAGATTCTTCAGGTGGCAAAAATCTTTGCTGAAACTAATCAAATCTTTTAAGGGTTGTTGTAGAAATTTTTATGATTCAAATTACCTGAATCATCCCCATCGTGCACGCTACTAAATCACTCACAGTCACAACTTGAAGTACTCAACAGGGGCAGAGAAGTGTGTACCGTCGCAGCAGTGGGTGTCGACCAGTCGTGTATCCTTTTGTTCATGGTATAAAATAATTCTACGTAACTTACACAAACTCAAGAGAAAACGGTATTCCCAAACTTGTACGGAAAATACACCTTGCTTGCTTTATTTGAAGACGGAATTCCTTATTCAACCATTGTTTCATTGCATAGACTTATTGCATTTAAGACAGGCAGGTGGATAGGGGGTAGCATAGGAAGGAATCACAGGATGATGCTCATTACAACATTAGAAAACTTGCTCTCATGGGGATGATTTCCAGCAGCTTGTCAAAATTAAGAAACGGAATAAAATCAAGTAATCGCGTGTAACTTTGTGTCCAGTACAATGCTTAACGGATTAGAACTCTCCTGGTGTTCTCTTTTCCAGACCCAGTGTAGTGTGTAGTACAAGGATTCATGGTGTTTTACAAATGGAAATACTTGCAACAGGGCTAGTGTATCAATAATTATCATTAGATCTTATCCTCCTTTTGAAGCAAAGGAGCTCCAAGTACAAACGAAACGTGGGCTTGTACTACTACTAGAGTATCTCACTCAAGTGCTGTATTAATTTTTAATAACATTGACTTTCCCCAGGTAGTCTGCACTTTTTCAAGAGCACGCAAACAAGGGTTCACACAAGGACGTCCTGCTACACTTTCTAATGGCTGTGGATAATCGAATCTACGCTTAAGATTAAGGATTTTGGCATGCACACGAAAGTATTTTGAGCTTTTACAGTGAGCTTTAAACTATACTAGAAATCAGCAAATACTACCGACTGTAAACAAAAATGACTTGAGCAAAATATTCAAGAATTTGTGACATAAGCTACGGATCTGATGAAACGAATTGTGTTCAGCTCGACTTCATAACATATTTGATTGAGAGGCTGCCGACTCTTGTTGTGAGATATCGGAATGGATAATTTTGACAGGGGAAAGGCGTAGAGGAACCAGCAACGTTTTATCATGCTAATAGCACCAAACTCCCGCCGGTCTATTTATCAAAGTGAGCGTAAAAAACATTGATATTGTAGAAGTTGAAGCTCGAAATTGCTGTTTTGTGAGCGCAAATCACGTGCTTTATTTCAGTCCAAGGCAAAGGAAGGATTCCCCATGCCTTCCTTTTCTTCTATGCCTCCATTCGTATCCGTGTGATAAAGCAAACGCCGGTAGGATAACTTTTCTGACCTGCTGATTGAAGATACCTTCACGCTATAACACTTTGTTAATTAGGGGCGCAAGGCGAGACACCGTGTCTAAATCTCGAGTCTCAAAAGTCTCAGTTTCTAGACTCTAAAACATCGGTACGATCACTTGCACCACAAAGCCAGTTAAAGTTCATTGTTTTTTGCTCCCAGTATATTAATTTCTTGTGTGACGCAGTTGAAAATTCGATTATTTTCCGCCGGCAACAGGTACACTTCTACGGACCAGGGCAACCTACAAAGACGGCTCGGTGCATTACAGAGTACAATACCCTTTTAGATTATGAAATGCTATGAAATCACCGATAATACTTACGCTTGTGTCTGCTCTTCGATTGTATTGTATCAAGTATCGGTTAGTCTCATCCCGGCCAGGCTTTATGTATCCATGATCCAACATTGTCTGGATCTCCGAGCACGCAGGGGACTTTTCCAGGGATGAGTTCGGCTGGAAGCTGAGATTAGATTTGATTACTTTACCCTTTTTCATCCTCCGGATCATAATTACAAGCGCACTATGCTCTTTATCTCCTGCGTCTGACTCCACACTCCACGGATCAATTGAACAGTAGATGAACTGCTGTCAGTCTTTGATTTTTTCCTCGGTCTTGGTTCGTATTATCGGTAAGTTTCTATTGATGAAGGACTGGGGACTTGAACGGGTTTAAGAGCAGGCTTTAGAAAAGGAGGACGTCTACACCCTGTGAAAACGGATCCAAGATCCAAGCTCGGCATTTGGCTTCGCTCCTACTCCTTGTGGGAGATATGAAAAGTTGCTGATCATCTGATTAAGAGGAGCCGCGGATGAAAAAAATGGAATTGGAAGCCAGGAGTAGGTATAAGCTTGTATCAAATGCTTGGTATATGAGCTTAAACACCTCGAGGAAAGTGTGAAGAAATTCCCAGAGGTCTCCGGGAGTTCAATCAAATCTATTTTAGAAGACACAAAGGATGCGAGTCCGGCTACCTTCCCTTGGCTTCTCGGCCAGAGGTGTTGGATGGCGATAGGTTATGTACTGTGAATGCCAAGAATTCAAAATCGGTCTGGGTTGTCTTTGATAAAGATTGGAATAATAAAGATGCCAGGGGCGATTCGGTATTCCTTCAATGCTGAAATGTCAGGATGATTAACGATGCCAGTGCCCAAATGATGATCCTGCAAGGAATCCGAGAAATGTGGAACTTGTACGCTTTTCGAGCATTGGAACTTACAAATTTTCAGGGCGTGGTGTGTTACTTACTGCCTGCTGACGACTGACTTGTGCAAAATTTCCCCATTTTCTGGCCTGAAACCAAGGAAGACGACAATGTTTTTCGCGAGGTTGGGCAAGGTTGAAAAATTAAGAGATGAGCGGACTTTGGTATGCGTAGTGCTGAAGAATGGTTACTTCGTTATTTGCAAGACATCATGCCGAGGCCCTTTCTTTCCTCGGTTACTGCTTCATCAATACTGCGTTCTGACTGAACTAATGCACAAAATGTGGAAATGAGGACTGCCGTAGGCCGTGGGTGGACGTCAGGATTCGGAGAAGTTGCCTCTGGTACGAGGGTTGGCGGTGTCGCAAAAGAGCAGCCTAGGAAAAATATCTTTTCTAAAATATCTCTATGACATTTATGACCAGTTTGAGATAAAATAAAGTTTTTACGTTTTTACAAGCTCGCTCTCTTCGGTTTGGAACAATTTTACATGAGTTTTTATGGCTGTTCTTTTTTCCTCCAAGCCGCAAGAGGAAAATAGTTGACCGGTTAATGTTTCTTGAGGGCTGAGATCGGTGGGACGCGGTGTTGCAAAACATGGAGTTTTTAAAAGGGATACTTTGGCCATTGCATAAGTAATTTTTGAATTATAGTTCATCGGCTGTTGCAGATCCTCTTAATTTTTTGCACATTTAGTCTCCGAGTTGGCCTGCTGCATTCGTTACATTTAGTATCACAAGGTTGAGAGGTGGCCGAAAATTGTACATGTGGTCACGAAGAGATGAATGCCTTCTGAGTGTTCATACTTTCGAAATTTTCATGCAGTTCAGCCGAGACGTGCTTGAAGAAAGCAATGAAAATTAAAATTGCTTAAATGGTCGATAAATGTCCACAGCCGTCGACGTAATGTCTTGATTTTTATACTGTGCATGCTTCGCAGCACTGCTCATCTGCCTTTAGCCTGTAAAAGAACAGCAAAACGTTTTATAGCATCTTGATCCTGACATCTAGGACTTCAGAAACTAATTTTACGTTGCTCTAAATGTACTCTTAATGTTGAAATTTTATTGATTTTTAAAACGTGCTATTTCTCAGTAACACGGTCGGAGAAATGATAAAAATGTCTATATTGCATCCTGTACTGGTACTAACACATCTTATGTAAGTAAAATTTTATGCCGTTTATTACTTGCAAACGCCATTTTCCTTGGCCAATCCACGTTTTAACAACCGGAATAAAGCTGCCCTTAAAGGAATGCGCATTCAGAGGCATCTCAAGCCGCTGGACATTTATACAGATCCTGACCATCGGTCATGGCGATTTCTCACGGTAGTTTTTCTTCTCCCAGTATTTGTCCACCAATTCCCTGGAAATTCTCCATAAATCCTCAATTTCGGATCACATGAGTTTCTTGAGTCCATATCCCCGGTCTTGGAATAAGCCGCCACGGCATCAGTCCCCATTCAAATGCAAAGTACCCAACCTGTAATTGCAATCCCACAGTCTTGAGATTTATAGCCAGCCATTTAGAACAGGTAGCATAATCACATTTGCCCAACTGATGCATAACAGCTTCTGGACTCCCGAACCTTGATCCACATTACCTTCTTGCTGACCACTGCCCATTTTAGCAAAACTCCAGCCCTGGTTTCCAGTTCTCCACAGTCAAGGTAAAGTCCGTCCGAGCCCCGTGAGAAAGTCCGAAAATTTGGGATTCATGGCCTTTATCCGGGTATTTCTGGAAATATTATTCTTCATGCATGCATCAAAATTGATCAGGAAAATTAAATTTCCATAAGATCATAAGCTATTGAAACCCGGTGCGGAAGGGGATGACATGGCCAAGGGATGAGATTGAATACCGAACATTGAATACTGAATGGAATTGATGATGCCGGACTCCGAACTCTTCTGGACACTGACACCCTACTCAATACTCAATGGACAGTATGGAACAGATAGCCGACAGCAAACAGGACATGAATAACGAGAAGCTCATTTGAAATTCGGATACAATAATGCGTGAATAGCGATGCATGAATAAATGTAAATACTGGGGAGAAAAGGTACGAAACTTGTTGTAAATAGCTTATCTTTCGCTCCGCTTCAAACACCGAAGTCAGTGTCCAGTTTCTCCTCTCCAGATTTCTCTCTCTCCTCTTGAACCCAAGTAAAACCCGGGTGGACCCTCGCCTCAGTAGCCCTCCAGCATCTTCTTGTCCAGAGATCGATCCGTAAGCTCTGAAAAGAGGCACTGTACCACAGAGATTACATTTACCGTATCTCCAGCGCATACATTCTGGAAGGAACGTTTCCCGAATCTGGGAAAAAAGAGGGTTACACTTGCATTGAAATCCTATTTGAATTTTGATGACCAGTTTCAGTTTCACTTGAATTGCTCACATGGTTCCTTATTTTAGATTCTTTGAAAAGGAGCCCGAACTCCATGTCAGCTAATAAGGAGATGAAACGGCTCAAAGTTTACTTTTATTCAAGCTAAGGATCTGTGACCATTTGACAAGGGTAAAGCCTCCTTACGGGCTTGTTCTTTTCCAGGTTCACGTAAGAATACAGTGAAAAAGTATTACAGAGAAAAGCCAAACCGAGTTTACGGTAATGGAATACGAGAACCGCGGACGTTTTCAATGCTTCTGCTCCTAGCTTTTACAAACTCTCTGCTACGTGTGAGACCTTCATATTTAGTGAACATCATTGAAGATGACCAAGAAGCGTATCAAGAATTTCTTTTATGTCATCAAAAATACATAATATGTTTCCTCAATACAAGAGTCAGGGGCAAGCAAGGACGGAAAAGAAAGCAAAATGACAATAACTTCCAACCTCCGCCAGCAGATTTCCAGAATATAACCTACATCAACAAAAGTATATCTAAACAAAAAAGCATATGACTTCAACCATCAACCTCTTATGCCTATGCGTTGTGATACAAACATAAAATCAAAAAAATATTTAATTCAAGATCGTAACTAGTATAATCCTTCATTCTTATTATATTAATTTTGCGCATAACTAAACTAACATTCGCAAAATTTCGCAGCCCTTAGACATCTCCACACCTCTTTTTACAGGTAGTTCAACAAGACTCAAAGACAAAGACTCAAGTGTCAGTACCCCTTACTTAGCTTCTCACTGAAGCAAGACAAAGCTCCAGCTCCTACTCTCGAGGCCGAAGGCACGGGAAAAAATTTCGCATCTCACCCCGTACAAATTATGCCCTCCCAGCGACGACGAAGTACGTTGACAATGGTGGAATATTTGTGTAGCGATATATCGTAATTGTGCGGTGGTCTCCTTCTCTTCTTTAATGGAATCTTGCGTAATAATAGGTTCGTGGCGGAGCCGGAGCCAATTTCATGCTTTCTTGCTCCTCAAAGTGGCAAATGTTCACGACTTGATCCAAGGAGGCGACACAAGAGCAATGCCGGTGGTCTCCTCCTCCTCCGGGGAGACGACGATCTGGTAAATCCTCCGCCTCCGCACTAAAACCAAATGCATAATCACGAGACAATAAAAACAGGGAGCTTTACAGCAACACAAAACAAGAAACGGTGGAAATCAAATTCTCAGTCAGTCAGTCAGTNAAAACAGGGAGCTTTACAGCAACACAAAACAAGAAACGGTGGAAATCAAATTCTCAGTCAGTCAGTCAGTCTACCCTTTAAATCACTTGACAGCAAAATAACTCGCAATCCAACTCCATGCAAAAGCAAACCCTTTTGCCTCTTACCGTAGTTCATGAGCCTGATGCTTTTATCCACCATGTTTATTTTGGTAACTGTTGGCTTATCACACGTCTTGTCTCGTCCCGTCATCACAGCTTAATTCCTTTGGTTTGTCTGATCTGTAAAGAAAAGAATGAAAAATTTTTCATTTTTTTTCTGCAACCTCTCCTCTTCTTCCGTCATATCATGTGTGTGTCTAGCCATAGGACAAAATAATAGAAAGAGCAGAGGAGCAGTCCGCCATGTCATCATCTTTTACGCTTCAGCACCGTAATCTCCTCTCCGAGCACGCTTTTACCTCGATATTTCGAGAATTTGTCAGAAACTTTTTCGCATATCATCCACAATTACTTGTCGGTCACTAATGAGCAGAATTGATACCACCACCCAGGAATAGCTCAGCTCTTCTGGTCCTTCTATGTGCATTACTTAGCGTACATAGAAGCATTTGAACACGTCGTGAGAAAAAAGTCCCCTGTCATGTCAATTACTCTCAGTAATTTTTTCGCCCTTCTCTCTCGACGTTGCCATCATCATTTTATATTGTAGCCAGTAATAATTTTCACCGCTCCTACGCACGTGCTGTAACCTATCAAAGGTGCAATCTCTTCACAAAATTCAAACGGTTTTAGCAAACCTGCGATCGAGCATTATAGGCATTTCCTTTCTTTCACATTGCCTTGTCCATCCCGATTTTCACAAATAACTAAAAACCAGAATAAAACTCATTTTCCTTGTGGAACTGTCGCCAAGGTAAGACCTGCTGCAAGAACCAAGATACTTCGACGAGGGCAAAAAGTTTAAAGTTTCCTGACGCGAAACCCTTATTTTTTCTCCCAATCATAACAATAGATCGATAGTTCACCTCATTTCGTCTTTGCGGTTCTACGTGCCGGGGACCAAGTTGGCAGTTACGTTCACAAGTTTCCTTCAGCTCCGAATTTCGAAGCTCAAATTATGGCGACGAGCAACCGCAAAAGTCTCAGCTTTTGCCCAACCGTTTTTTTCACAATTGCACACACCACATGCATTTATTTTCCGAACTTTTCAACTTGCTTCCAATAATGCCACGAAGCATGAACTTAGAACCAAACTGTTTTGCAGTTTGTGTCCTCAGTCCTGATCGATCATGTAGCAAGAATTCATGCCTTAAGTGTTACCTTGTGCCGTGGCTTCTTGTGGTTACCGATCAAGTCCTCCTTGAGCTTTCTGAAATGCTTTCTTTAAAAAAATCAGGAAAGAAACGCGTTTGCATTGCCTGATATGATTTCAAACGGAAATTGTAGTGAGAAAAACACGTAACCATCATAAGCCCATGCCTTCAAGTTACGAGGCATCACTGCTGACAGAAAAACATGGTAACGTTATCAATCCTGCGCTTATTTCCCTTTACAGAAGCTTCATTTCAGCCTTTCAGGCACATTCAATTCACAACTCCGCTCTTTCAAGAATCCGTATGGCATATTGAAAACCCGGAAATGGAAAAATTTTAGCTTCAATACTTTTTGCCTAGCCAAGACCATGTTCCCTTGCCTGCACGAAAGGACACAGCTGCGTGTAAAAAAAATTCAAAAGACTCATATTCACTTTATCTACCCCTTCTTTGAATTTCATATCACGAAATTCAAGTCGGCAAAAAGTGGGTTTACTATCTACAAATTGAGAATTTCAAACAGGGGGACTCGTCCAACGTACTGCCAGCTTCTAACAAGTAAAACATGTGCTGTTGCTGACAGAACGTCGAACATTCGATAATCTCGTATTTCCCACCACATATTTCCCCTCAATCCTGAGAAACTTTCCAGAAACCAGTAAAGTACACTGGAAAATTCACAGCTTCGATAACTAATAGCAGTTCCTCGGTATTATGGGTGTGTTTGCTACAATTTCGTAGCATAGCAAGCGATTACAGCTAACAAAATACCATCATCATCCAATTACCAGGGTCGCAGCTCACCATCACTTCCATCATTTCGTACATCCTCAAAGTTGAATTTGGGGCAAAATCTCCACTTTTCACCGTCTAATAACACCACATCCGAATTCACAGAATCCCGCAATCGCTTTTTCACAACAACCAAGGTCCTGCCGGTCATCCGAACCTCGAGCTTCAGCTACATAAACGTTCACCGCCAAGCTTCAGCCCTCCAATGTTTTTTCATTCCGATGAGAAAAAGAAGAACATCGGCAAGTCTTTATTGAGTTAAGAAAGCAATTTCTCATGGGAGGATCCCGGAACAGGGGCAACTGGCTACAAGCCGGGGCAGGGAATCCGGCACGGAGGAAATTAGCATCCTCGTCATGCCTTGGCCTTCTCCAACTCCTAACCTGGACCTGGGCTAAGGTTGCGCTCTGCACTTCCAAGGATGTGATCCCAAGTTGTAGAAAACACAACAGAAACATACAGCAGTTCTCTCCAAAGCTCCAATAATTGTTTAAGTACAGATATTAAAAGCCAGACGGCGGCGACGCATACATTTCTTCAATTACTTTCCTCATCACTTGATTGAACCTTTTAATTTACTATTTAGAAACTCAAGCATCCATCAGCATTACATCTTCCCAGCCTACAGCCTCATCACCGGAGAAGGTTCATCAACATGACCATTCCCTGTTTTGTTTCTGGCACCGCAGTCCTCAATCTCACGTCAGATACCAAGATTAATGACCGAGTGCACCTTGTAAACACGAGCAATTAACAATTTCGCTTCATACTTAAAAACCGGCGCGACTCTGAGAACTAAAGATCGAAGACGCCGTGTGATCTTCTATCCATTGCGTAGGGCATTCTGAAAACAAGTGATCCTCTAAACTACAACCAATATATTGCAATCAAGCCCCCCAAACCTTGTTCAATGCACCGGTTGTTGCTGCTGATCAAAATAATAAAAACTGGAACACAAGTATCTCACACTTAACAATCATCAAGTGTGATAACACCAACTTTGAATTATTGTAATCAAATCAGTGACCTTTAAGGTAGACCGAAACCCAGTGTGCTGTAGACAACATGCTGCACGTAAGATTGATGGGGGTCAGTAAAGAGGAGGGAGGCAATGATGTTTTCTTTCCTTGGAGATTCTCGCTCCTGCAGTAATGACAAACTATTTCCAAGATGCGGCCGCACCTCCTCCTCATCATCTTCCCCTCTTACCTGGACTGACTTCACTTGCTGAGTTGAGCAACGGAGTGAATAATCTCCTTCGAACGGACAAACCGCTCCAAATACTCCATTGCATTATGAAGCAATGAAACTTGAGTGATATACGCCAAGCACGTAAACATCAACCAATTCCAAATCAAGTACCAAAAAGAGGTGGTAAACCTATCTCCGGTACCCTTTCACCTTTTCAATAATTTGGATTGAACCTCTAACCTGTAATTGATAGTTGGTTCAAGATCACTGCCCTTTTTCTACGGCGAGGCTTCCATCTCCGTTTAAGAGAAAAAAACTTGTGAGTTACTGCTAATGCTTGACATCCATCAGCCGTAATCGTAAACGATTAACCGATTTACGTGCTTGCTAATGGCGGTGATGAATTCTACCATTGAGTTTCCAATAGATTTGCGGACGTTCGCAATCATCCTGACTGATTTTATTCCTTCCTTATTCGGACAGGAAAATTGAAGCTAGTACTTATAACGCTCGTGTATTTATTGCAATCAACCACGGCAAATCAAATGCTTCAACTCCACAGTTAACCGTTGTCATGTCAAGTGAGTATAATTTGCTACAGAATGCAAGCAGTGCAGTCTCAAGAACTGACCTTTTTCAAGATTCTTGAAAAACCTGAAATTAAAATGAAACCAGTCACCAAAAACTTCGTCATGAAGCCACAAAAGCTAACGTATGCGGTCTTAGCTGATTAAGCAACATCCGTTGATTAATCCTGAAGATCCTCCATCAAAGATCACATTTAATCATGGTTACAGATCCAATCATCAAAAGTTCCACATTGTTCTTCAAACCTGACCACTGAACTGCATCTACAATGGACTTTCAGCCAGCAGTCAGAATCTACAGAAACCATTCTAATAGCCTTACAATTTATATTACCTCAGTGCCCGAATGAACAATAGCCGAAGATCAAGACTTTTATACCAGAATCCGAATTATTACCGCAAGTCAATTTTGCATTGTTCCTGGTCCTCAGTTCATCCGAAATGAAATAAGCTTATCAAAAGATTCCGCCTTGTTCAACAAGGGCCACTTGCTAAGCTTAGTTCCCATTCCCAGTCCGGTTAATCTCGCCTATTCAACAATATCAGATGAAATCTTCCTTGATCTCTTCCTCATCGACATGTAATTCTCATTTCGGTCTGACCAGCCCTATCCTCCAAAGCCTCCAAGTTCAACATACGGTAGCCCTGTCATCATGAACTTTAATCCTGTTGCTTCAGCGAAAGAAAAGTTGATTGACTTTCCAAGAGAAGATCCCAGGATTTTGCATCCACAAAATCATGAACTGTAATTCACAAATCCGCTCTCCTATTGTTCAAAAATCATTACTTATGAAAAATGTGTACATTAGCATTGCAAGCCAAAGCCAAAGCAAGATACTTTCCGTCTCCAGCCTTTTCTACCTCATCCTCATTTTTAATTAACGTCGGGTAGTACAATCACTCCTCTTTGTTCCCACTCAAAGAATCTCGTAGTTATAACCAAAGGGGCCGGACTAGCAGCCACCAATACTTTCCATAGACCAGCCAGAAATCAGAGCTGGGGCGGGTAAAATCTTTGATCGGTGGAAATGTCTAGGTTACATTTAATAAAATCATTCTCATTCAATGACTTGAAACAGCTCAGTTTCAGTTTTTCACCGATCAGAGGGTGGAAACCACCCCACATAACATCCCAAAGGGTATAATTAAAGCCTAAACGCCTTCACAGCTTCGGGATGCCCTTCACGAGCTTTACAAATGTGCAACTTCAGCTTCCTTCTTTCAGTTCATCTTCACCGGATCGTGTCGGCCCATCTAAAGCAAATACGTCCATCGAGTACCCACTGAAACCGACTTCATGGCGAATTCCAAGCTTTGTTCCAAAAACTCACTGCTTTTCAAGGCACAGCCTCCTGGAATCATCCAAGCCCTTGAATCCACCCATTCTTCGGATACGTAGTTTCACACCGACTTCGAGACCTAAGCAGTGGAATCGAAACACTCATGACACGCAAACCCCAAGCTTAGAATAATGCCCAGAGGTTGGCCAAACTGTCAAAGAATTTTGACAAGAGTAGCTCATAACTTTCTCATGGGTAAAAGCACAGGTAAACGGAATTATGAACCCCTTTACTCCCAGGAAGAGGGTTGAAAAGAGTCATTTCTTCTTCACACAAAAACTCGGAATATCGTACCCAATGCGGACAAAGTACACAGACTTTTTTGAGGTGCTGGTAAAAATTCATTAAGATTTTTCAAGAGTGTTTTAAGATAACGCGATAATTGCACGGTTTACTTAAAAGCTACTGATTAATGGTAGTGAGAGACTCCATGTGACCCACCCACAGCTCCGAGCACATATTTCTAATGAACAGCAATTCGATGAAGCAATAATTACACTCGCCTCAGCGTTTACTTTTTGCCCTCCAGCCGACACTTAACTCTTTAGCTTGAGCTGGTCAACCGAATATTTCAATGTCTTTGTAAATGCGTACTCTAAAACCCAACTAAATACTGTGTTTCGGTTATTACTCGCATCATGTCGCTTTCTTTAATCGTCACCAAGCTCTGCAAACATTACCATTTCAGAAATTCAGACATTCTTTTTATCAGATTTTACGATACCCCTCCGTATTCTTTAGTAAAACCGCTCAAAAGGCCTGCTATCACGACAAGGTGTTAAAAAAATTTGTTGGAATTAAGTGGGAACAAATGAGCTCATTTCTAATTCCTAGGTGAAGATAATAGAATTACGTTCCTCCATAATGAGGACGTCTGAGGCGGAATTATTCAAGTCCAGAGGGTAAACGTTGATAAGATGAAATGCGATTAATACACGACGCGAGGGGAAGGGTAAGCATAATCGGATCTGACAAACGCACACGTCTTTTTACCGCGTCTCATGACTCAGCCCTACAGTCGCACTCGGTAAAAGAGACGGCAAAAGCGTCAGATCAACCTCAAGATCTATGTTCCCAGGTAAAGGCACACGGCACTGAAACACCTGCGATAGGATCAGCAGCAGGTACTACAAAGGC
>VRMD01002197.1:0-13984 GCA_009872375.1 Sminthurides bifidus | reverse complement strand
AAGCAAGAAAAACAAAAACTGAACGTACCTGACTATACAAGGAAATGGTCGAAACAAATTAAAATGGACAACATGACAATATACTTAGCACGAGAACAAGTTCCTTTTACAAGACTAGAACCGGTTACCTTTCCCAAAGCCAAACAGGCGTTAATAGGAAAGGATTCACAGGACAACGAGGTAAGTATATTTTAATTTTAAATCTTACTAAAAGTGTTAAGTACCTTATCATTGCTTGTGTCAACTTCAGGGTTCTTTTGTTTTTAACAGCGACCAATTGTAGAAAAAGAAAAGGCTTCGGGTCCTAGCTTTCTAGCATTACCGCAACCCTCCACTGAAGTCAATCCGTCGTCTAGTGACATCAGCTTCGCGAATGTTTTTGGAAAATTATCAAAACCTTCCATATTAGAATGTGAAACAAGTCAGCAACACAATACATCTCATGTAGTTACTAGTGATGAACAAGTCGCCGGACCGTTAGTGAAAAGAACTGCAACCGAAAAGTGTGAAGCTGATAGCCGGAGCCAGCGAGATAATCCTAGCAGTAGACACCATTCCAGCAATCGCAATAAACATGAAAATTCTCGCCGGGCCAATCGTGAAAAGAACTGCAACCGAAAAGTGTGAAGCTGATAGCCGGAGCCAGCGAGATAATCCTAGCAGTAGACACCATTCCAGCAATCGCAATAAACATGAAAATTCTCGCCGGGCCAACAGCAATAGAAATCGCCAGAACAGAACTAATAGTAATGGCAGAAGTGATTCACAACGAGGAAGGAGTGCCACTGCCAAGCACCGATCTCGAAGCAGGAGTAGGTCTCCAAGGAATCACCATTCTCGCAGAGACGACAGGAAGCGGGAAAGGAGGTCAAGGACAAGATCACCCGAACGACGATTCAGTAGTAGAGGTCAGGACAAAGTTGGTTTCAAGACTGAAAAACTTAGGAAGCAACAGAGCGAAGGCTTCTAATGCACGCTTATGACATATGAGGACTGAAATCTCCTGAAGGCGGCATTTTTACAAACTTTTGCTAGGAAATTCTTCTTATCACATTACCGTGACTACTATACTGCAGGTATAGCGACTTTAAGCTGAATCTACTTTTCTATTGCCAATCCCTTTCATGCTCTGTGCTCAAGACTGTACTCTGTGTGCAGTGTAGATGTTTAAATCTTTGCTTTTGTTAACTGCCACTATTGAAAAGTTTATGAAGCATTGAACTACTAAAGTTAACTTCTTATACCTGTCATATCTACCTGGATGTGGTTAAAAGTTACCTTAAAATTCTTTGCTTTTGTTAACTGCCACTATTGAAAAGTTTATGAAGCATTGAACTACTAAAGTTAACTTCTTATACCTGTCATATCTACCTGGATGTGGTTAAAAGTTACCATAAAAACAATAAAAAGGCGCACAGTGGCTCCTGACTTTGAACGCATCCTTACTGCCAGTCGAAAAAAAATTCCTACAGTCACTAACCAATAATAGCGAACGTTTCATCTTCATTCCGTTAGAGTCCAAATCAAAGTACTAGTTTATTAAGTTACCTTAAAGCTACAATGAGCAGTGTACAGCTTCACAGGTCTTCTACTGTTTCGGAATAACAACACAGGTACCCACGGTGATCAACACCAAGTTCAGCTGTTAAAGCTATCATGTGGATCTAAATTCTACAATATAGCGCATCAACCAATTCAAAATCTGTTATTCTTCACAAAAATTAATTGGTTTCCTTCTCCGAATCCTTTAGAGAGTATTGGTAAAGCAACCCCCTGCTTGCTGTGTAGGAAGCTGTTAGAGCGACGAAAACGTTGACACTGAATAATGCCCAATTTTTAGGAATAATTACAAGAGAGTATCTCGACCAAATAATTCCTGTCGCGGCCAAGGAACAAGATTGAGGTACACTGATTTTATCTGCTGGTCTCGTTAGGTCACCAATTCCAGCGATCACAAGCCCCTGTAGAATATAAACGTTAGTAAACTTGGATTACTTTTTTTGTTGGACACCTTGCTACAATTACTACAGGAGATAAAGAAACAACATTTACCCATTTGAATAGCGGAGACCAGAAGAACACAGTTTGTGGCCCTGTGTAACATAAAAACATAGTTGTAAGGTTATGTTTCACAAGACACTCAATTAACTGGGAATGACAGACACAAACAAAGCTTCCTCACCTGCTGGTATGCTTCCACAAGGGCATTAGCTTTTGTGGAACAAATTTTTCAAAAAACTGCATAGACCTCAGGTAAAGTACAGATGGCATTTTGGAATCACGGTAATCCACCAGCTGAAAAAATGTTTTTTCAATTTACGAATCACAAAAGTACATTTTAATTTGCTAATATTCTTTTTCCGTGTTCCTTTAGTAAGCCACATCATTTCTGCCATGCATGCACCCGAACTGTTACTAGTTACTAGTCTAGGTTGTAAAAGGGCAAGGGGTTTATTACTACCTTTACAGCAACACTGTTGTCAATTCAACTTACCTGAAATAACCGAGCAATATTTTTGCAAAAATCAGGTCGCCGCAATTTTTTTAGAGCTTATTAGATGGTTTCAATGTCATGATCACCACGAGACTACAGCATTGCAATTCACTGTAAATTCTGCACAAGGCGAAAAGATTTTCAGGGACAGGATCATCACATGCATGCGAGGCCAAGCACTACAATGCAGTGTTCGTTTTATCCTAGGACTACGTTGAGCCATGAAGAGATGCACATCATACACGATCCACTGCGAACTCTAAATAAACACTGTTGCTGAATGCTGATCCACATCCACACTATCGACAGAGACCGTCTTGATGTGCAATTCCTTCTCTAGGAGAGTCAGCTCTAAGAGAATTTTCAAGGTCGCCATAGCAAACTAGAGCTGTGAGACACTATTCCCGTACATGATGCGCTATTACAATGTGGATTTTCCTGTAGAAAACCTTGAACGTACTTCCAAAACTAGACCGGAATTAATGTTGACTTAACTGACAATCAGGCTGAGTATCTAGTGTCTGCTATACTTAGGACATAAATGATCTGTAGGTGTCATCCTTACAGAGAAGAGCAATTGGAGCTTCAGTTCAAAAAGGCGAATATAATTTGGCCGTGAGCATAGGCTATTGCTATGATGAACGTTTGCAGCAGGTCTCATAGCTTCCTACGGCAAAGAATGAAAGCCACTGTGTCCGGTTTGCATGTAAACAGAGGTAACTTGGGAATGTATTCCTATCTCCATTACAGTTTCCTTCCGTACATAAAGTTACGAAGTGACACATTAGCTATACTTCTAGGATTATCGACAGCGTTTAAAATTAAATTTATACACGTTACTACTGATAGAGCGCAAAAAATACGGGAACGACGACTGAAGAAGAAGTACATGCTACGTTCCAGCCGAATGGTACTCGAACGTTGCTAAGAACAGGGATATCAGGTCGTTTGTACAAAATACAGTATTTTGTAGATTCCTAATGGTAACAAGTGACATTCACTCAAAAAAGGAACACAATTTCCATTTTCTGGACATCATATTACAAGATTATAACTAAATTTGCGCCATGCGTACACTGGTATGCTCAGACTCCAATACCTCCTTGCGAACACCAATACTTCAGTCTTCTTCGAAATCATCATCTAGAATCCCAGGGTTGTCGCTATCATCACTGGAAGAAAAGCTATCAGACTCATTGGGATCAAACTTGGCCTTCTGCTGGAATGTGGCTGCTAATGCCTTGGATGCAGGATCAGGTTCCTCTTCGTCTCCGTCATCGGAATCTACCTTAGGTCCATTTAGCTGCCTCTTGAGCTTCAACGTGTATCGACGTTCTTTAGCTTCCAACAATGCTTGTGCTGCCTTGGATTCCGCAACACAACTTGGACCTGGATCGTCGTTGAAAGAGACCTTGCTTTCGTAAAAACGGATTACTTCTTCGGGATGCGCCAAGTTTAGGCAATTAGCACGGACCATTGATGTATTTTTGTTTGTCAACTGCTTGCTATCGGCTGAATCATCGCCTGGAGTTTTCCATCGTACGAGAAACGTAAGCATGCCGTCGACGACGGTGACAGATAGTATCTTATCTATTTCTTTCCCTTCCGGCATTATACAGTGAACATCGATATCCTGTATGAAAACAATTGTATTATTTCATGAGAAACGTAAGCATGCCGTCGACGACGGTGACAGATAGTATCTTATCTATTTCTTTCCCTTCCGGCATTATACAGTGAACATCGATATCCTGTATGAAAACAATTGTATTATTGCATTAGTCAGTGGTACTGAAATACACAGGAATCCCGTTATAGTACCAGTACATATTAGAGCAGCAAACTTGTTTAAGAAAAGAAGCGTTCACTCCCCACAAAAGTCCCAGTAAGGCATTGTTAACACCAGGAAGCAATGACCGAATTTAAGCAATGATGTTTTCGGATCTGAGCGAATTTTGCAACGAGATTCCACTGTACTGGATAGAATGCTATTTTTGTTTTACTTGCCAGATTAGTATCGTCATCCGTTTCTACTGAAACGTCCAACTCTTGCTCTTCAAGGAAGTTTTCACCCGAATCTGCATTGCTGCTTGGGGAGCTTCCTTTTCTGGTGGATCTAGGAGTTGCTGCTCGCTTTGGGAATGTCCTTCTTGGCCCCTTCAGCTAATTTCTTTTCAAACTCTTCGATTAGCAGCGGGCAGTTCGTCAAGTTATCCAAGGGCTCCCATGTATTTGACTCGCTGAAATCAAGTTAAAAAGATACATGTGCTTAGGGGCTACTGTGTGGCAGTCATTTAAATTGTTAATTTTCTGCAATCTTATGGGTCAATTGTCACTTCCTTACCTTGACCATCCTTTCCATTTGATAAAATACAGAACTTTTCCTTCGTATATGCGTTTGTCCACAACTTTTTCAACAACGTATTCTTCATCTGGCACAGGTGAATCATCGTCAGACTCTTGCTTCTTCTTCGGTGCTACCCTTTTCTTCTTTGGCTTAAACGTAATTCTCTTCACAGACTTCTTCTTACTGGACGCTGACTTAATGCTACCGGATTCAGAGCCAGGTCGACCCGAACTGTCGTTATCAACCTCCATGGTTTCCATCTTCAATAAATGTCACGGCGTAAGCGTACACTACTTTGTACTTTCAGGTTTAACTCATAGCTGTAGTCCGAAAAATTAAAGAATGTTGTCTCGGATAGATAAAGTACCGGTTAATTGCCTTTGATACGCTATAAGCAAGTCTGATAACTTTCTTATGACTTCTTCACCAATTATCAATATTAATGCTGTGCTGTATTAATATCTGCTGATCTGCTGTCATGAACCGCAAACAAAGGCCAAGCACGTGGTTGGCGCCAAATAACTTGTGCTAAACTCTGCGAATGAAGCTCAAGTTTATAGTAAGCGCAAAACTTCAAATAATTTTTTAGAAAAACAAAAATTTTTAAATATTAGCCGGTTCAACTGTGTTATACTGCATCATTATTTTTTAATGAGGTGTAGAAATTACGTGAGTTTTTGCCTGAAAAGGAATTCATTTATTGTCAATGAAGAATATAGTCACATTATCTTGACTGGGGATCTTTTTTAGCATTAGCTTCCCAATATTTATCGCTATTGGTATTTATCAAAAGTTTAACTTCTGCTACGATGTCCGAAGAGTGGTCAGAAGAATGGCTATACGGTGAAAGTGCTAACGATGGTTTGAGTAAACCAGAAGATTCTGGTGTGGAAGGTGAAGTGGAAAAAAAGGTTCTGCCACAAGAAGTGGTTGAAAACCAGGAGTCTTCCAGTTCGAAGCAAAATGAGGACGGTGACAAGGAAGAAGTTGGCAATGGTGATGCGGATGGTGCCAGCAGAGAAGAAAAAGAACCAGCAGAAGACGGCACTGAAGATCGCAATGAGGTAGAAATTATGAACTGATGAAATTACGGAGGCAATCTTGCCAAAAAAGCTGAAAATCCAAAAGTTATTCCTGTTTTAGCATCTTAGATTAGCGTTTTTGCCAAAATTTTGCAGGACGAATCCGAAGATGAGGACGATGACGACTCAGATGATGATGGTGTACAGGTCACCATCGGTGACATAAAGGCTGAGCCGTTGACAGCGCAAGCTGCAGCTTTCGGCCCAAAGCAGCGTGCTGCAGGTCCTCCGCCAGATAAAAAAGTAAGGTTGATGCTCAACTGAAACGCTTGGTTTTCTGAACTATTTTTATCATTTAGTTAACGGTTGGTTGCGGATGTTATAACTTTGTAGGGAAAATTCGCTGTAGAAGACTTCGAAGCGACGGGAACCATTAACGGCGTGCCAGCGCAAGACTTTAGTTTAGACTCGTTAGAAGAGAAGCCTTGGAGGAAGCCTGGCGCGGACATTACCGATTATTTTAATTATGGATTCACTGAAGAAACATGGAGAGCATATTGTGACCGCCAGAAGAGGTTGAGGCATGAGGCCGGCGGTTCGATGCCGCAGTCAGATAGGGAGAGGAAGGTATGGATTGCATTGAGCTGAAACACTATAATGTGTTAGCGGCAGCGGGTGCTCTTAAAGACATTATTATAACTGATACTAAAACTTGTAACTTTCAGCACCACACCGGGTCTACCAATATTCCTATTATTGGAAGTGACAACTCCAAGTATGGTCAGCAGCAAAACATAATATTTCCAAAGAAATTCGGCAGTATGGATAGGCAGAAGGATCCACAGAGAATCCCTAGAGCTAGGGAAGAACCGAGGGAAAATACTATTCAAGTAAGAAAGTTCTGTTTTTGCCTATGTTATTCATGAGTCGTGAATGTGGTCTGATGTAACGAATGCCTGTAAATTCTCTATTTTTTCAATAAGGTATATGACCGCAGATAGAAGAGAATACAGCAGGAAGTCCTTTGATATGCCCCCTCAAATGGGGCCACCACCTCCATTTGACATGAGCATGCCTCCTCCAACGTAAGTTCATGGCTGTATTATTCAATAGTTTGTGTAGGTGATCCAGCAGAATCAGTTTACAATGGCAAGCTTTTCGTTCTCTCAATTTTTGCAATCATATTCGATTTTCAATAGATATGGACACCCGCCACCGGACGTGTACGGTGGTCCTCCGCCGCCGGAGTTCTTCGGGCATCCACCACCACCTTTTTTTCCTGGCGATGGTCCGCCTCACCCACTCCCTCATCAAATGGGACCGAATCCTCATGGTATGATGCATCATCACCCACCACCTCATCATGCGCCCATGGACTACGAAGAGCAGCAGTGGATGGACTCAGTAAGTTAAGCTGAGTGTCACTTGAAGTGTCCAACTTGAACGTACCCTATTCCTAGTCTACAAGTTTCTTTATTTGTTCCGCGTCCCTGTTCTTCAACATTGCTTTTCCTAATTCTAGAAATAAGCTTAGATTACTAATAATGTATAAATAATCTTGTTTTTTCAGTCTTGGGAATCTAACATGAATCGCCCTCCCATGCAATCCGTAAATTCTACAGTGGTTCCGGTAATGAAAGTTAATCTACCTCCCCCTCCCGGAGAATCAGATGATCTCGACAAGGATAAGGATAAATCCTAGAATTCTTTTTTTGTGTCTGCAACTTGTACATTCTGAACAAGCAAGTAAATTTTTTCCTTAATTATTACCTCAACAAATAATTCCCTTTTGGATTTCCTTCATTCACAAGTAATAGCCGAAATCATTTTTGCTATCATCCCTACATGCGCCATATATGCCATAAAAAACTGAAAGTATTTTAGTTTCAAACAGTTTTAAGAGTCTCTACTTTAATCGTTTCCTGTATTACAAACGTTCAGCAGCTCTCCTACGAACAAAAAGTTAAGTGAAGTTACGCCACTTCATTTCATCAGAAATACAATGACTCAAGGCACTGACTTCTGCTTATCCAGCAAATATTATGTCACTTCATCGCTTTGCTCAAACTTCAATTGTAATTATTGGGATGTAATTCTACTCTAGTGAAGTGATATACAAATTACTCAACAATATGCTTCCTCCTATTAAGGCAACCCCCATCCCATGCACCATGGAACCATAGGACACCGGATCCAAAACCATGAAATCTCAATTTAAGGCCTGGCCTTTGCTTGTTTTTCATGAGAGGTATTCAGCACGCGGAGATTGGCAGCGAAGGTCGAGGACGTGATGTTCGCGAAAATTCTTTATCACTAATCAAATTAATGTCGCTACCAGAAACTTGTAAGCGTTATTCAAGTTTTAAAAACTACGCCCTGCGCTTCAGTTACATAAAAGATACTATGTAGTGTGTTCCTGAAAAAAATGTAGTAGTAATCAACCAAGTTTTAATGCCACTTCCCGGTTTCTCTGTGACTACCACAGCTTGATGACACCTGTTCTCGTACTCATTGCCACTTGTCGTGATTACATTACAAGCACCAATTTAGGCTCTAATTTAATCACCTTACTTGATCTTGACTCTGAATCCGTTTTTACTCATTGCCACCTGTCATGATTACATTATAAGCACCAATTTAGGCTCTAATTTAATCACCTTACTTGATCTTGACTCTGAATCCGTTTCCTCAATTTAAATTCCTGAAGGGGAAAAGTTATATTTTGCTCAGCGTAGCTACGACTTCGACAAAAGGAAGCTAGTTGACAGTAATTGTTTACAAGACCATGTCCTTTGCAAGCTAGACTCGGAAAAGACTTAAAGTGTCTATTGTAATTTACGCCCTCAATTCAGTTGTGTCAATTTAAGCGTTATACTTGCAAAGGTGTCTCGTCTTGTAGAATTTTATAGTGGAGCAACGGCCCTCTAATCTGATTGTTAGTTTTTCTGGAGTTATATTCGTCGGTCCTAATTAGCTAACCATCTTATGCTTCCCCATCCTGTAGGCAAGCAATCCAATCATCGTTTGCGCAAGATGTTCATTTGCGCTTTCGACGTAGCCAACGGGAACGAGATTTTTGATTACTAATTACAGGTAGCCATCGCACTAACCTGCGGCTATGTCACTCGAGTCGTCACGCACGGATAATCTAATATTTCCGCTCAGGGCCTTCATGTGCACCGAGCTTGTCCACTACGCACAGTTCATGAGTCAGTGCAAATGGGCACCAAGAGCCGGATTCATCCCACTCCACGAGCTAATCTCCCCTCAAGAGCTAATTTTGACAACGTTTGGCAATTCATGTTAGGCAGTATTTTTATTTTTGAAATCATGTCCATCCTTTCCTCATTGCTTTGCATTCGCCTACAAAGTCTAAACTGAACCCGAACCCAAGCCCAAACATGAGATATTGCATTGCGCAACTCTTTCGAATGCATGTGTAAATGTAACTTCGCATTTTGCATCGCATTGACATTAAACATTATAGCTAAGGATGGTGATGGAGGCAAAAAGGGAATTTGCTCGCGATGCAACACCATCTCATAATAGTTTGATGCCACTGCGTATGCCTCATCTGATCGTACAATACTTTTCGAATGATGAAACGAACAACGAACTGACTCACTCAGCTATAGAGATCCACACCGGAAGTGAATCGGGTGGGGATTTTTCCATCTCGTTACCTGTTGAAGAGACAATTGCATGAGTGCAATAAAACGCACAACTGCGAGCTACAAAACCCAGTTTTTTGCGCTGACTCAATTCAAACCAAGTTTTATTTTTACCAGATGAGCCACATGACGTCATTTAACCACGGGTACCACAATTTCTTTCGAGCATTCATATTCGTATTTCAACTAGGCATTTTAAAATTCATTATCAATGTGTCATAGGAAAGCTTTCTTCATTTACCTACTGGTCCAGGGTCCATTCACTGCTCACAGTCCAATCCCAGCACAGAGCCATCATGCATGAGCTTGGGTTTTTCAACGTATATAGGCATCATGGCTAAACAATAAGGCAAATACGTTTTATTCCGAATATCCGTAATGAGAAATCCAAAATCATCGCATGAGCCACGAAAGCGCTTGTCTTGTTTCTTGTTCGCATTGAGCTATCAGTTCACAAAATCTTAGAAGTAAAATAATTATGTACACTTCGGTTGGTCTCTTGCAATCGCATGTCACCTCACTTTGAGCGTTACGATGTTGCAAAAAGCTAGAAAATCCTGATTTGCTCATGAATTTCAGTTTTCAATGCGTGAAAGAACATCATACGCAACTGAAAATCACTTTGGCTGAACCCCAACACGGTTTGAAACTACGGAGTGGACTGACTGACTCAAGCGAATTTCATGCATTTCATGCCTTACTGACGCTTCAAGCGTTTCAATTATATAACTGTCACGGTTTATGATTTTGTCTTAAAAATTATACATGTACGAGACGTACTATCTAGGGCGAAGGTTAATTTTCAGAATTTTGCTTCAAATCAGAAAAAAACCTTGCGTGGTCAAACCTAACGTACAGAGTCTCATCTTTGGCGTTTTGCGTGTTCTATTTCTTCTGTGTAATGTAATGATCGTTTTATTCAAATTGCTACCAACATGGAAGCAAGCATTATTCCGTTGAAGACTCTCAGTGCTAAGTCAACCAGTTTCGTGACTCCTAAAAAAATGAGGATGAGTTTTTATGAAGCAGTCCCTCCCTGAAATCATAAATCGGGATGCCTGTACAAGCTGATGTCGATTACACCGAAAGTCAATCCAAATCCAAAGTCTGATTTTAACTCCATTACGAGACATAAACACGATCGAATTCTGAACCAGCTCATGAATTCTACGCATGGCTGACAAGCCCCTCGCCTACTTGAAATTGATGACTGATAAAGTAAGGAGCTTTAACGTCTGTTTAAACTTTTTGACTTTAGTGTCTAAATATTTGAAACGAAACCGAAAGTTTGTTTTTAATCCGGAATAATCTGCATGCCCCCAAGGAGGAAATCACTGACTAGTATAATGGCCTATGATTATAATGCGTTTCAAAACATTTGCTTCAGTTTACATGTCCTGGTGGTCCTGGTGAAACTGAAAGTGTGCAACTTTCAAGCCAATTGTTGTGTCAACCCATCCTGCAAGAGATGGGAGCAGATAATGCCTTCTGAATTTTGCATTACCAAACAACAACGTGCCGCCGCATACAGGAGGACCAATTCTTTGTCTTTACACACTAGATGTTCTATTGAAAACAAAGACTTACTCCGTATTCATTCTCTTGTAGTGAAGCTATAGCGGTACGTTTCCCTACATCCTCCGCAAAATTTCCCCAATTACTTACATTTTGAACTTTTTTTTTGTGACTGTTGATTATTCATTATTTCACTTTGATTTTCGCATGCATGCGACAATGAGCAGAAGCCCGTGGATATTTACCCTTTTTTGCCCCCATGTCTTGCATGTTTGTGACACGGTTTTAGCTTAGAATCAGGCTTGTTTATTCACCCTCTTAGCAGCAAACAGCCAAGCAGTTGCTTATCCTGCGTTCCGGTTCGTGATGCTTCCGATCTTGAGCTGTTTCTAGTCACATTAACGTTGGATCTTTTGATTTTCTGCTGCATGTAATCGTTCCGCTTCTGATTCCAAAACGTGTTCTTTGTCGCCTACCTCTCCATGCAGTTCAGATAGGCACACACACACATTATTGTAACAACAATCAATGCATGTGTGATATTCCTCTCCTGTTGAATCTGGTTATGTTGTATAGAACCTTTTGTGTATACACAACTTTAAATTTAATTTCAGTCGGAGAGAGAGATAGAGGGTGGTTAAAGCCGCGTACAGCAGGTACCCCAAGTCCAAGTGCTGAGCAAAAGAGTGAAAAGAGTCAGGAGTTGAATTCTATCTATTGTCATTTAATTCTTCTCATCCGCCATGTACACGCCAGCAGCCATACCACATGTGACCACTCTTCCATATTAAAATAGCACCAGAGGCCAACATGGATACGAGGAGACCACGGAGACAGCCCTGGCTCGCGCTCAGCGTAGTGGTGTAAGCGTATCGAGGGGTTTCGAGTTCGCTTCCATTTCTAGTTTCGATGGTACAAGACTCGGACGTGTGGATTTGACGTGGAAAGTGTGTTGAAATAGGCTTTCGTTGGGGATCCACTGGTGACCCATTCCAGCGTCGGTTTTTACCTGCTGAAAAGGATGGCTTTTTATCAGTGATAAAGCAAAGTTTGTGAGTGATCTGTGATTGTGTACTAGTCGACCAAAAGTGATAGGAGAGCTTCTGGAATAGCCTTAGACTCCGGTGTTGGTGCAGTGCTACTAGTGGACGACGGCATACTTCCTAGGTCATAAAGGGGTCCAAAAGTTATGAGAGACCTGTGACTTGTCTCTGCTTGTGATTAAAGTACAGGCACTGGCCCTTACATTTTTCGTCAAGAGATCAAGACGAGTTCATATCAGCAAACTGTCCACTTATACCAACCTGTTGCAAACTCGGTTTCGTCAATAGCGGAATAAATTACTTTGTCAATTCTNCAAACTCTGTTTCGTCAATAGCGGAATAAATTACTTTGTCAATTCTGCGTAGCAGACCGTGAATTTTTTCGAAAGAGCAACACGATCCGCTGTTTCACTTCCCATGCATAGCAGGAACGATCCTCTCGACTTTTCCCTCGTCATCATCACCTGAGTTTAGCCTTTGAGTCCACATGCAGAAATCTAACTAAGCGTTAGGGCTGGTTGGAGTGTCAACGTGACGGCGCCTTGCAATTGCTCTAGTTACACATCCTGCCACGACCATTTTATTAGGACTGGGCTGCGGCCCATGCGTCGCCGTGCCGTGCTGTGGTCCTTCGTCATTTCGATATCACGCATGCTTCTTTCTTCATCACTCAGTCAGGAAAGAAGATTGTGACATTCCTTCAGTTCGTTAGCTCTACAGGGCTGTGAAAGGCCGTAAAGACTCGGAACGAATCGTTAAACCTTAAAGTTCGTTGCAGTTACACAACGTGGCGACCAAATTATATGAACGGAATGTGATGCGAAGTGAAATACCTCTGAGGCGTTTTTAGAGCAAATCATACACTTTTGCCCGCATTTTTCATATCATGAGAGCCTAGCGTTAGCCTCCTTAGCCGCCCAACAGCCCCGAGCAACCAGGTTAATGTTGTGTCTTCACCACGACCTCCTGTGACAAAGAGCACGATGAAAGCTGACAATTGGTAGAACGAAGAAAGTCCAAGTTCGAGCCCTAGGAGTGGAAGAGCCTCAAATGACTGTTAGTGTGCATTTGGAAAATTGAAATTGATCGTTGAAAAATGACTTGGTTGGTCAATTGAATTGCGTTAACGAATACCTTACCGTGTTAATCACGAAGGACGAGTGAGAGTGATTTGTGCTTCTGGATCGAACATTACATGAAGCTTATACGTGAACTGTGATAGTTAAGAGAACCTTGGGAGAAGCTAATGGATTTGGCCAAAATGACGAATCAAGTTTGCTCCTGTTTCCACCGGAAACTTGCTTTAGTTCAAGTAGCTTTATTAGTGTTATGTCTTCAGAGTCTTTTTAGTCAGTCAAATGGAATCATTGTTAATATTCGCGGTCTCGGAAGTGTACAGGGTGTAAGTGTTTCCGTTTCTTGGTCTTTTCAACCTATGTTATTGCTTTTGATAAACTTAAATTGCATGGAGTTAAGGTCGAAACTCTGCGTGGGTTTGATCGGCAGTATTACATGTTATGCTTACGGAAAATCATTTCGTTTTCAATTCAGATTAGAGAGTCATCAACGAACACTTATGCCTTTCTCGGGATCCCGTTCGCGAAGCCGCCCATGGGAAAGCTCCGGTTTATGGTAACGCCCTCTACTTGTCTTCACTTTTCGTTAGTGTCACCATGTTTTGCACTGGCCCTTAAGTCCCTTAATCCCTTGTTCGAGGATTGTAATAGATCAACAATGACTTTTGTTTCCATAAATGCAAAGCGCGGTAGCCATTTTGATATGGTAGATAGTACAACAGCAGAGATTTGCACAAGATGAGGTGACGTCTCTTGCACTGCCGGCATTTTGACTTGAGCAACTTGATCTTCCTTGACATTTTGGGAGGTCGAAAA
>VRMD01002196.1:0-13986 GCA_009872375.1 Sminthurides bifidus | reverse complement strand
TTCAATTTACAAAGACTCATTCACTAATTCAAGGCCGTAGGCCAAAAAGCCTGTTTGAGTATGTACACCAAGCTAAGCACTGTATCCTACAACTGTACGAGTGCCACGCTTGGAATTTTTGCATAGCTATTTTTAGAACCATTGTTGAAGTAACAATCCATTATAATTTATTTCAATGGGACATGATTGGATGCCCTCATGTATTCCAGACACATCAAGGTCGGCAGATTTCATTCCATTGATTAATTCGGTAAAAAATGCTAGTCAGAAAAAATGTGCAAATACTCACGTGTCCATCGTCATCATAAGCATTAATGACATGTAGAAAGAAGAACGGGTCCTTGGACCTAAACTCGGTTTTAAGGGTCCTCCCGCTCTCCTTGTCGATGAGGTAGAACCTATTCCTGAAGCTATTTCCTCTCCATTCCAGCCAATCCGAGAACGTGTGACCCCCCTTCAGGTAGCTGATCAGCAGCTTTGGCGATGTTCATAACGTACGGTTGCTCAATAAAAACAATCCACTGTTTACTCATCCCGAAACTATGATTGTAGCTCATGACGCCAGACCAAGAGGAATTGATCGTCGTGATGATTTTCGCCGACTTGAACATATTCTTCCCATGGTTATCTACGCATGATCCCATCCTCACAATATTGTAGCGTAGACCCGTGAGCACACTAGAGCCGAGGGTGTAGGTGACGCCACGATCGTCGCGGAGGGGATGTGCAGAACTTACGTTAACGCCAAAGCACTTATTGGTATCAAACTTTTCTCCTGCGGCTAACGTCTTAGGATCAACCTTGCGAAAGAAGCAAGTCTCGCCGGTGGAAAAGAGCTCTTGACCCATTTGAAACAAGTTGATTGAGTTATTGTCCGTTAATTCTATTGGTAAACAAGCTGACACGATGCGCGAAAAGAAACTCTTATTCGGGTCACTGTAGGCACGAGTGCCGTATTCTGTGAGCACGGGACGTTTGGCTGCCACTGCGCGCTTATAGGCGTCCGACTCCAAGTACTTCTTCTCATATGAGACAAAGTCTCCGTCGATGGTGAATTTTGACAGGATTGAGTAGCCATCGAACCAGTGGTTGAGGGTGAAGCCATCGAGGTCGAATTTACCGGGGCCGATGCGTATAAAGCTGCCTTTGAGCCATGGTGGAATGGTTCCTGGGCATAAAATAAAACATTTCCAATTTTGTATTAAGTCTTTACTTCAAGCTTAATCCTGGCATGATGTCAAGGCACCATGCAAAGAATGCCTGGGCCGGGCATGCCTTCATGATTCCATCACAGATGTGATGTAATACAGTCTAGACAGCTGCACCAGGTGCAATCCCTGTCAAGCAAGTCACGGAGGGCGTCATGAGCGGGTATAAAACAGGTCTACCATGCGAACTTGTGCAATTCATGAGCTCATTACAATTAAAACGTTAAGCCTCACCGAATTTCTGATGTAATCATTACAAGTCGCTAATTATTGAAGTATTGCTGAAATAAAGTCAAGGTTGGGACCATCAAAGCGGAAACTAAGGCTCGAAGTTGCCTAATTTTCATTGGCTAATGAATCGGGAGGTCAATTAGGTTCCCTACATCCTCAGCCGAAAAGGGTCGTCTGCCACCAATCTGAACCACCTGTCACCTAATCTATCTGAGCCTTGATGAACAAATTGACAAACAAGCGCTAGTTTTAGACTCTATGTAAACAAAACCACCTCACCATTGATTTGGGCAACCTCGGTGCGATCCGACTCCTCCGCTGTCTGAAACAACTTCCCGTGATCCGGCATCACGACTGTCGAATCTCACTTACAAAATTGTCTTTTCGGTTTTGGGCTCTCAGGTTTTTCGCCACGTGCAAAACTGCCGAAAAGCAAAAGCTCACACACCGTCCACACTCCCAAGTCGTTTTCACTTCACCGCCCTAAAATCCCATAAAGACTCTTCAGAGTTCAGAGCTCGGTCCTCACTGCACGTTGGCGGAAGCTCGACTGAATGACAATCCCGAGCCCACACCTGTACATGGACTTGACAACCGTGACTAAGTTGCACAACTATGTTTTCCTTCAGACAGATTGCTCACCTCAGTTCCGATAATCTGAAGCTCAGTGTTTTATCAACGACCAAAAACACTACTGATACTGCGATCAGGGGCTCACCTTAACTAAACATCCAGTCATTCCCAGCCAAGGGTTCGGCGATTAGTGTGATTACAATTTAGCAAGAAGGAAGACGGCCGTAACGTAACTTGTAGGCCAGTACCTGACTCACACACGGCTCACATGCGGCATACAAATCAGTTCCTAATGTTGCGCAATTTTTATTAACCCAGCACAAGAACAAGCCGCTAATTTTTCCTCGCATGTCTCCTCCTAATGTAGGTTAGGAAACGCTGTCTTGGGCCTTTTCAACGTAACATGGTGATACAAGATTTGTACACGAAAGGCTCACGCACTTGCTTACGTTGTAATGAATTTACTCTCACTTACTATTGCGTGCATGCATACCATGCTGGTTGCCATGCAAGTTGCCAAATCCTCTCAATGATGCGGTTGGGTGCAGTGCACACCTGTGTGCAGATTTGAGAGGATCAGGAAACCATACACTTGTACTGAACAGAACAAGGCATTGGGCATGTACATTCAATTATGATGAAGTGGTGCTTGTTTCAAGAAAGCACACGTGAGGGGGCATAAGTCTTGAATTAAATAATTGCCGAATTAAGATCCAGGTCTCGTTCTTACATCACTAAATTTGTTTCCTCAGGAGGGTCTGTTATCTGTTATCAAAGATCTGCTGGTCAACAATGGCGTTCTAGCATCGATTTCAAAACCTACATTAGCTCACATTCAAACGATTTCCCAGCTAATGCAAGAGTATGTCATAACAGTTACTTAAACCCGAATCAGGACTTGTATCAGTGACTAACGATATGTCAGTTTAGGCATCTTCCAAGGCGCTGGCCCATGGTGACAAGAACAGCAAATATGCGAATTATGAGAATCATCGCAAATAGTTCTTTGAACAGGAAATAAGTTCATTAGCTTCTGTAACGGTCGTAGTCAGGGCAGTCACTGCTCTATGAGTACACATTACTAAATCCTGTTTTTTTTCATCTATGTCAAGATAACTTTTCTGAGGCTTCCCAACACGTTTCTGGTTCTCATCTTATCAAAGCTGTCGGAAGAAGTACCACACACATGGAAATGAAAAGGAATGAGGACAGTGAAAGAGCAAGGTGAGGTTGCAAAGGAATTACAGGTGAGGAAGAGGTTGTTTGTTCTTCTAATGGGGTGCTTTAGCGCCCATATGCATTCGCTTTTTTATACTTGCAAGCTCGTGGTCAATCTATTGGCCCAAATCTTGAAAATGAGAAGGTAATAAAATTAGCACGATTAGTGCATATTTTGCAGTTCGCAAATCACTACAGTGTACGAAATCGCGTGTTGTTAGTTCATCAAGGGGAAGGCAATACGCTGTATCTGTCAATCACTCTGTCTGTTAGCCGCAATCGACTACCTGTTAGACCTCAGGATTGCAGCCTCGTTTCCGCAACTGAGAACAGATAATGTGATTGCATATAGAGTGACCTAATATTTTAATATCCAGAATTTTTTTAGCAAGCGTTTCAGCAGCCGGAAGTAGGTCGATGAACTAGATCTCGTGGGTTTATCAAACCCGGGTAATCCTGTGAGCTATACGTTTTAGCACTAATTCAATTTTGAACCATGAGTAATGCAAAAGCTTTGTAGATCAATAAAATGCGGTCACTCGTGCGGAAATGTGTACTGAACCTGGGCCTTGACCAATCTGAAGGTATGACTTAATACCATTGAGTACTGCATTTAATATTTAGTATACTCTCTGCAATGGTAATTGCAGAAAAAGACAATGTGTCTTGATTTGTAGCTCCAAGTCCTGAAGCAATTCAGGAAACATTCGAGATTGCTCTTATCTCTAATCTCGAAGCAAACAAGCCGTTTGACATAAGAGTACATCCGGTGGAATCAAAATGCACTAAAAATTACCTCTAACTCTGTATTCTACGTTTACCTCATCCATGTGGTAATGCGAAACTATGAAAGGTAAGGCAAGGTTTTGGCAAGGTTGATGAGATGAACAAGTCAACTTAATTCAAAGCTGAGGTTCTGGATTCTGCTTTCGGGCAATTATGTTTGCACTTGGATGCACCTAAGTGAATTTTATTCTTTTTCTTCCCATCTGCATCAACTTCATATGCCATAATGGCTTGGTCAGTTTTGCGGAGTCTTCTCAAGTTGAATCCCAGTGCCAGATCATTCAAATGAGTGGTGCAGCAACCTACGGTGTGAAATATTTTCCTGCTTTGGTGTGTTACAAAACAGAATTTATAAGTTTTAGCTTTAAGAGTTTTCGCCATTTTTGAAAATGGCGTCTCTAACAGAATTTGTACCTGCTGTTTTGGGGCTTTTTGGACTGTATTATTTCGGTTTTGTCGCCAGAGTAAGTACGGCTTGAAAACTTCTTTGCTGTAAATTCGCCTCTGAAGCAATTAAGTTCTTTCAAAATGGTTTAAAATCTAGATTCAAAATTCTGAGCCATATAAGCCAATCTTGCCATCATTCATACACTGGTGACAGTTTTTTCACTACCAAAACTTCAAGTGAGGGTTGTAAACTGATTTCAGAAACCGAAAATATACGGCAGGAACAAAGCCCAATTGGACTTTTTACACGGTCTTCCTATCCTCGACGAAACGTATTATCCATCACCATTGTACATCAACGGAGTCGTGCAAACAATCTACGGTTTATTTCGACGACCAAAGGACCGTATGACGTACACCAGAGAAATTTTCAGTCTTTCAGACGGGGGAGAAATAGCACTTGATTTCAAATTACAAGAAAAATCTTCTGACAAGTAAGGTTCCGCATCAGTGATTCTACATGTAGCTTAGAAATGCATTTTTTTCGGATTCTGAAATCACATCTGCACACCTGACATTCACCTGATAAACTTGATTGAAGTAGGAATGGAAAGATCACGTTCCTGGAGTTTGAAGCTTATTTTTTAATCATCTGCTGATTCTTTCCAGGGGCACTATCGTTATCATCTTCCCTGGACTTTCATCATCGTCACAGACGTCCTACGTCAAGACTCTGGTGCAAGCATGCTACGACGGCGGGTCATCTGTCGTAGTCATGAACTTCCGAGGTATGGGTGGCGTCTCTCTGAAGGTAAGAACCAACAGTAAATGCATTTGCCATTTAAGCTCTTCTTATCTCTGGCTCTCTGCTAAGAGCTTGAATTCCACAAACATTGCTTTTGCTACTGTACATTTTTGAGTTCAGTAACGGCTAACGCTAACAGTACCTCTTGAAATCATTGACTGAAACGACCTCATCCTCATTCCTCTGGTTGCAGACAACACGAACTTTTTCTGCCACTTATGCGGAAGATATGCGAGAAGTTATCGCTTACGTCGACCAAAAGTACCCATTGATGCGGAAGATGGCGCTGCCGATCTCAATGGGAGCGTAAGTTATGGGCAAAAATGGCTCCTTTTGTTACGTTACTGTACCTCGTCAGACTTGGGTGTTTGGTCTAAAGTTCATGAAGGAAGAATGAAAGCTAGCCGAGTGTTAAACCAACCAGACCATGATTAACTCAATGGTGTGATAATAACCCTTTTAGCATGTTGTTCGGTAACTACCTCCTGCAATACCCGAAAGAGGCTGAGAAACACTTGGAATGTGCTCTCACACTCTGTAATTGCTGGGACGCACACAAGGCCACTATCAGCGTGGAACGGCCGATTTACAAGCAACTGGTNTCCTGCAATACCCGAAAGAGGCTGAGAAACACTTGGAATGTGCTCTCACACTCTGTAATTGCTGGGACGCACACAAGGCCACTATCAGCGTGGAACGGCCGATTTACAAGCAACTGGTATCTTACGCATTGGCAGATGCCTACAAAACTTACATAAGGAAACATAGAGCCGTTTTGTCAAAATGCTGGGACATTGACGACGTTTGCAAGAGGAGCCACACTCTGAAGGACTTCGACAACAATTTCACAGCTCCGCAATTCGGATACAAGTCAGTCACAGACTACTACGAGGATATTACCTTAGGGCAAAGGATCAAAAAGTTTACCATTCCAGTATTTGGATTCAGTGCTTATGATGACCCCATGCAGCCAGGCTATGGTACGTTGATCAAGGTTTTGGTATGCAATTTTGCTAAGATTTGACCAAGAGGTCGAGGTCATGAGTGCCTTTGTTTGGCAAAGCTTTGGTGACAAGGGTTTTTCCGTGCTGACCTCATAATGTTTTCTATGTTGCAGTTTTACCATACTCGGAAGCTCAAGACGAAGGGTCAAAATTAGTCCTCATTTTGACAAGCAGAGGCGGGCATTTGGGGTTCTTAGAGGGGTTGTTCCCCTCAACCCGGAAGGAACACTACATGGAGAGATTCGTCAAAGACTTTGTGCGAAGATTTCAAGTTGTGAGATTGAACAAAGGCAAAACGTCATCGTGCTAATTCAAACCAAAAAAGGAAGTTTAATACTGCTTATTGCACCAAGTGTATTGACAAAAAAATGCCCACGGGATGCCCGTCATATTGGTAATGCAACATTTAAACTAGAGCACTAGATTGGACTGAGCAAAGTGGCGGTATTGGAAGGTCATTTCAGTTTTGAACACTGGCATTTAACGTTTTTATTTTTGGTCACCGGTTTCAACCACCTCTAGTTATGACCAGACCAATATTAGATTCAACCAGTATAACAATGCAAGCACATCATTTGGCATAGCTAAGCTGCATTGCCAGGATAGCCTAAAGGCTATTAGTATTAAGGCGAGAGCCAACAATGACAAACACCTCCATGTCAAGCATTGTTAGCCTAATGATAAACACGTCAATTACATTTGTTTTCATTACTCGGTTGGTTCAAAGTACATAAGCTCAATGAGCATACAAGCTCCGATCATCGTTGCCTTCATGTTGACGTCCAAATCCATTGGAAATTGAATACCAAAGCAATTTGTACTCGTAATTAAATGACTCAAATCACCCGTCAATTTATTGAAGATCCTGCCGACTTCCGTCTTCCCGTCCAGAGCGAAAATTTGAAATTCACATTCGGCACAGCCCCCACACGTTATGCAAGGTCCTTCGATACGTAAAACTGCCTGACCTCTGTCGTTCTTCACGACGTATTTCGCACTGCAAACCGCCCATTCCTGCTCCACAATACCCAGCAAAGCTCCCTGGGAGGACACAACTTCAATGGACTGGAGGCAGCATGGAAACCAGCTGTAAAACTGCCTCGCCTCGGTCGTTCTTCACGACGTATTTCGCACTGCAAACCGCCCATTCCTGCTCCACAATACCCAGCAAAGCTCCCTGGGAGGACACAACTTCAATGGACTGGAGGCAGCAGGGAAACCAGCAGGATCCACAGGCAAAAGGGCGATTCAAACTAAAAGCTTCATGTCCATCCATGCCAACAATTGGCATCTGAAAGGGTCGCAAATTTTTTGTACAGGTTTTGGTCAAACAATCAGTATCTTCCTGTGCACTGAAAAGTTGATGGTCGGACTTGTCAAAAATATTGTATTTGTTTTGGGCACACTGGTGTCTCATTAGTCCCAAGTACTCCTGCTTAATCACCACCGCATCCAAGTGGATCAAGGCCTCCAGGCCTGGTGGCACCCCAACTGGGATTTGGGTCATTGCAAGTCCATGAGTCCCGGGACCGACCATGGGTTGTGACACAATGGGGTGGAATTGGTCTGCCCGTCCGCTGGGCCTTGGTGGCCCATGGTTGGAGCCAGTGTCAATCTGAGCCATTCTAGCAAGTCACAGTTTTACAATGATGCTAGGCTAGGATCAACAGAAGTGTTAGCTATTGTAGCACTGAAAGAGCTGTGGTTGATCGTGGGTTAAAATATTCAGTGCTATGTTCTTGATGATCAATCTGAGGATAACAGTCAGATTTTGTAGGTTTATTTCCAGCAAGCAGTGGCAATACAAGGTTCTTTAGTCAACCTGTGACGCTATTGGGCAAACAGGTGTAAAAAAAGATAATGAATTGACCAACTTACTTGAACCTTTGCTATTCCAATACCCTTTGGGCTGAAGACAACAAACTGATGAAAACGAGCCAATCTTGTGGTAAAAAAAAAGTAGTGAGTGAAACGAATCTGCATGACTGATGGAAAAGTTTACCCGGGTTTCGCCCTGTTTCAGTATGGAATAATACCTTTAAGTAGAAACTTCTCCTTGGATGGATGCTCAGATGCATTCCATACGGAGGATTGAGATCAAAAACCAAACTGGGATCTTCGCACGCAGAATTTGCTCCTCGCTCGACAGACTGGCGCCATAAGCTTATGTAATTCGAACCATTTTTTCAGTCTCGTGGATCCCACAACGCACTACTGGGTGCAGGTACATAAAACTCCTGGAAGATATGCACATACGTGTGTGTAGCCGCCTTTTAATCCGTTATCCGTGTAACTCTTGGTTTCCTTGCAGCTTTGAGGGATGGCTCCGAGTACTGCTATGGCGTGCAATTCCTTCTGACTAACATTTTCACTCCGAAACTCGTTTGCACATGCGTCCTCGGGTTTGTAGTCTGGCATGAGATTCTGACCTTTATGTGAAATTGTCTTCTTTTAATTGCAACATCTGCAGTACCTAATACGCAGAGCGGGGTCATGTAAACGAGATACGAAAAATTAGATGCACTATACTCAAGAATCTAAACTCAGTATCCATTAAATTGCTTATTTATTCCTTACGCATGACTTTCAAAAATGTTGTCTAATTTCCTTTGAATACTAGACATCCGGAGAAACATCTGCAGAATCTGAGGCGAGTAATGCATAATGATCACCAAACACCTCTGCTCCTTCTTTTTCATCTGTTAATCTTGATTATGTTCGAAGTACATAAAGTCAATTAGCATACAAGCTCCTATCATCGTTGCCTTCATCTTGACGTCCAAATCCATGGGAAACTCAACGCCGAAGTTGTCTGCATCCGTAATGACCTCACGGAAGGCACCGGACCACTTCTTGGAAATCTTGCCTACTTGTGTCTTCCCATCCAGTGCCAGTATTTGAAACTCAACATCGGAGCAGCAAGAGCACGTGATACAAGGACCTTGAATCCGCAAAACTTTCTCCCCTCGGTCGTTCTTGACCACATACTGGGGGATGAATACTGTCCACTCTTGCTCCACTTTCCCGAGCAGGGTTCCGTCCCTGTACAGCACATCAAGGGACTGGAGACAACAGGGAAAGCAGCAAGAACCGCAGGCGAGGGGGCGGTCCAAACGAATCACTTCCTGTCCACTCATGTCCTTCATGGGCATCTCGAATTGCCGAATGGGGCCCCAACAGTTCCTCGAACAGAAATTGCTATCTTCCTTTGCGTAGAGAATCTGCCGGTTGAACTTGTCGTAAATCTTGTATCGGTTCTCGGTCTCCCAGCCGGTCAAAATTTCTATCGGCTCGATCTGCTGAAGTATCATCACACCGTCCAGTTGTGTCAGGTACTCTAAGCCGGGGGGCACGCCCACTGGAATCGGGGCCATTTGAATTGGTTGAGCACCAGGATTGGAGGTGGGCTGTGACACAATAGGTCCGGGTTGTCCTGCCCAATCGGAAGGCGTTGATGGCCCTTCTTCGTATCCAGCATTATCCTTTGACATGTTTGTAGGTCGGTGAGGGATCCAGCCCTTTGCCTGGGAACAAAAAACATTCTTAGCATGACATGACCGTCGGGGTGGACAGGTCACGGGAAAAACCTTGGTGCAAAATAATTCGAACAGAGGCTAGTTTAAATTCCGTTGTTTGAATCCCGATACCTGTTCCTATACTATTTTGTGAGGATTTATTGAATTTTTGGACAGTTTTAACTGAATAGTGCTGAAGAAGCTTTGCAAAGACTAATTTAAAATAACTTCTGAGTTAACTAATAGTATTTATGCTTAGTTAGTTACTTGTGAAGCAACAGGAAGTCAGTGCAAATTGTCAGATAAGAGACGGAAAGTAGCGCTACAAAACACAAAACATACCAAGGTGACGTCGATTTGTTGAGGATCCCAGCACAATCCGCAGTAAGTGTTTGTTACAATCTGCTGAATTTTTTCAAGAGTCAGTGATATCATTCCAGTTTAATCTCTGACATTGAATTCGGAGATTTATTGATCAAATAATTCCGACCTTGTCCCACAATTGTCCTTGCTCAATCAACCGAGCAATAAGCATTAGAAAAAGTCTACCGGAGATGTACAAAAGCGTGCTATCTTTATCAAATTGTTTTATAATCTAATCGTGCATGCAGCAAGCTATTTATTATTTCTGCACAGCTTTTACACGCAAATCAAATGGTACTGCTCGGAAAGGGGTGCAATTGTATGGGATCGACAAATATTGGTGAAATATATATAATAAGGAAGTGAGCAAGTTTCTTCCATGACATTTCTTCCAACACATGATTAAATTTCTAGCTTAATTTTTGTACTCAATCGCCTGTTGCTTAATCGCCTGTTGCTTGAAATCTTTTTAAGTCAATGACAGACCAAAGTCTTTAATTTGGTCAAGTCTTTCCTGCTAGCTATTGTGCGGGTTTGGCTTACATACTTCATCACACCACACAAACACTATTACATACATAACATGCATACGTCATTGTAATATCATGTCTTCAACTTTTCCATTCCTTCGTTTGGTCAGAATGCTCAGAGTCAGAAACTGTTAACTTCCGAGTTTTTTATTAGTTCATGTTTGTATTGAGCTACATAGGCTTGGAAAGCGTTAAAACTGCTTAAAAACACATGATTCTACCTGAAGGATGTATTTGAAACGCATCATCATTGGCCAGTTCCAGTCAGGTCGTGGTTATTTCCACAACTTGGAAATGATCAAAAGGTTAACGTTACTGTCAAACAAAATCTTGAAAACCGTCAGCACTAGCGGCTTGTCAACAAAGTAGCTTCTGCCGACCACAAAACAGATTTTTCGACGGCTTTCCAGTCGTCTCCGACGCCAACTGGAACCCAGTGAATTTGACCTCCACGTGCAAAGAAGTTTAACAGACTTGGAGTGCAGGTTAGCCATGAACTGATAGGCTAAAATGAGTATTGTCGAGGCTGTGAATCCGGGCAAGGCTCCAATTATACCGATAAAGCCACCTATACGGAATAAGCAGTAAAAGCTCAGCAATCCACTGACCATCAGCGTTAGCTGAGCTCCGAAAGTAGTAAGGCTCATGAATTCTTCCAGTTCCTTCACTAGGAGATACAACATGTCGTAAGTCTTCAAATTTTCATTCATGTTTCTTCCCGTGGAAATTTGAGCTTTTTCTCTGAAATGAGAAAACATAGCATTTGGTGTAAACAACAAGCTTAGAACCACGAGGCTTTAGCATGCAAGATGCAAGTTACAGTGCTTAACGTTAGGTTAGATGTACTCATCACTGTCAAGGCTTACTGCAATTTCTTTAGGGAGGCTATGGTCACAAAAGTCGTAAACAGCACTTGAATATAGAGTGACCAACAGTTCCAAACGAAGTTCAAAATTCCATAAAACTGCCATCATGGCGCATAAGGTCTTTACGGCTGTCCAGCCGATGGCTTTATGGCAAGACACCTCGTCATCACATTGAAGGACAATGTCCAAGATTCTGGTAGAGATGGACCCTGGGTTCATTTGTGGGAAAAGGACGGAATGAATACCTAGAAGAAGTACGTTTATTGCAAGAGTGGGGATGAACAGTCTGTTGATGATATCGGCAGCGACGAGGATTTTCGGAGTTTTTCGGGTATATTTGAACAGTCCATCTGCAAAGTTACAGGACAGCAGAAATGCGTTGAGTCATTCCGAAAGCTTGCTTTCAGCTCAAAAAATTGAAACAACAAAACTTCCAATCATTAAAAAGCTTACTAAGCGGTACTTACTCTCAAGGCGTTGACAGCCTACGATGACTGACCTAATATGAAAGCAAAGTGCCTTGGGGTAGATCAGGTGTGTGAGCTCTCCAAAGATTCCCACGCAATACCACATGAATATGGCGAATGCAACGACTTTACTCATGACACCAGTGTTTTGACTTTTCAGAATTTCAACCAAGTTCCAAACAATGTATCCGTTGTAGCAAATGTACAACCGTGTTTTCCAATACCATAGTCTCAGAGACCAACCCGTAGATAAAGTGGGTAATCTAGCCTTCATCTGCCACTGGCATGGTAACATTTTAAGCGTGTAGCCCAAATGAATCGTGAATTTCAGCGATGAGATCAGGTTTTTTGTTAAAATTCCATCACCAAGTTGTTGATTTGTCGCATCTGCTTGAATTCTCGAAGGAGCGACTCGTGACATGGTGAAACAAAGATTCGAATTAAATCAGTATGGAAGCTTTCTTATCACAGTTTCCGGACGAAAAAGTAGACGAGCTAACAAGTTTTAATGCTCAGTTTCAGTTTGAAGCTGTGAAAGGATAAAGTTGAACAGTGACTGAACGGAGCCGTAGCTGAAGAAATCCTAACACTTGGCTTGACTTCTCCTGGTACTTTCATCAAAACAACGATGGATACATGGAAAATAACCCCTTCATTTTAGAAACCTTGAATGCGTGATGTGGCTGAAATCAAATTTTGGAGCATGAAATACACGTGTCAAACTATTAGCTGATTTTTATCAGCAACGTGGACGAGCTGCCAGATAACTTAATTCTTTGTACTCTCCCATTTAACTGAAGCTTATCATGGAAACGTTTGGCTTCTTCTGGGTAATGCTCCAATTAGCCCCACGTGTTACTACAATGCCCAAGCGAAAATTCCTTTTAATTGCTTGCAAGTTGCTTTCCGAATATTTCAGCTGTGATAAGATCAAAATGACAGGTAAAAGTCTATTGTTATTGCGTCTCTTTGCCTATTCGGGGAATAATTTTCTTACTTCTGTGTATACTCCAGTATCGGGAATCTTCAATCTTCCAAAATGGCCTAATTACGGCTTATCGATCCTTTGTCGTCGAAAATGGTGGGCTTGGTCAATTATTGCCAACACATAGTAGGTTGCGTAGTAGTTTAATGAAATTTAAACTTAAATCTTTAATTTAATCAGATTCGATGCATTTAAATGGCCACTAATTACTCTCCGTTTAATAAAAGGTTCTGCAGAATATGGTACTGTGATGGTAAAACAATCCTTGAAACAATGCTCGTCGATGCCTTGGGTTATGCATTAAATATAGTGTCAGCCGTCAATAGTCCACGAGGGGTACTAAAAATACCGCAAATGTTATGTGACACATGTGATTAGCAGGTCCCTTCAGCCTTAAGTCATCTCTCCACATCGCCCTCCTGTCCCGTACTCAATTTCAAAACATTGTGTTTTTGGCTTACAACGTTCCGGAACTTAACTTTGTTTCAGCTTTATTATGGAGCCCTTTGTGGCCCAGCGATAAAATTTGTAGGCGATGCCGAGAAGGATCAGAAATCCGGTAGTAAGTACTGCAATGATGACACCAAGAACATCCAATGACCGGTATACCCACCAAGACTGGTACATGCTCCCTGGCTTTAGGTGATCGGTCGACTCCATTCTGAGTACGTATTCGGTCCACCATACTGCAGTTTGTAGTGGGGTCATTGGCCTGTCTTTGCACACCCGGAACATGAACTCGGTTCGTTGCTTGATTCTGCATGACAAGGACACGCAGAATTTAAGTTAATTCAACACATAACCCAAATACCAAAGCTTCAAACATGATCAAGTTGCAATTTCACTTGCCTGGGGTCACTGATTAGCTTTTCCAAACTACTTCGAAGAACCTGGGTATTCAAGTCAGCGAACTCCATTTCCAGACCATTACCATTCTGCCTAACGAATTTCGCCGCCATGTCTTGATCACCATTAACGGGGAAAATTATCACTGGGACGGCGTAGCAAATGGCTTGCTGGAAACTAATCTGTCCTCCTTGCATGACGT
>VRMD01002195.1:0-13988 GCA_009872375.1 Sminthurides bifidus | reverse complement strand
CAATCATACGCCCGCAGTAAATCTTAACTGACGCTAAATGAGTAACCAAAGCACAACATGTACTGGAAATAGTTAAATCAGGGGGTTTGCTTATCTCGTGGCCCTACGAGTAAGACCTTTAGTAATTGCGTTACTCACAACCAGCTCTATATTACCCATTTTCCGATCAATATCGTCTGTGATAGCGTAGGCGATTGCTCGTACTCTGGTAAGCCTACGCAATTTTCCTTTGGCCTTCTCACAATACTACGGACACAACTGTCCGTCTTTCAGATCTGGTCATTATGTGACTCCAGCTGACTGCTTTTCCATACGGTCTTGTCTTAATTCTTCTGCCATCGGAGAACCGCCAGTAAAGCCTGTACATGCGCCACGACAACTTCAGCTTTTAGTTATGTTTAATTCGTCAATGAAATTGAAATTGAGAATAGTATCTATAAATCAATTATATCGCCCTACTGTTTTCTCATGGTTATTTAAGACAGTACGGCTAACATTCGCGGTAAGAAAAAAGTCATCACCGACCAGTTTCTGCCACATTCTTCCTCGAACGTCATGACAGCAAGTGCTTGATGCGACAATAAAACTACAAACTGTTTGAATGGCTAAAAATCCTTCCGCATAGAAGCCACAAGGGGAAAGAAGTAGTGTAAGGGGCCCTATTTCCACAAGAGTAAGCGTATTGCCAAATCATATCAACGGAACCTAAATTAATGGTCAAATATAATCGAAAATACTCACGGCAGATTTTTAACTGCCGATAGTATTTTTGCATATCAGACAAGTATTTTTTATAGAGACAATATAATCTGACAGCGACCTTACCTTCGTTAAATGCTTGTTCACCCATTTGGTGAAAGTCTTTTTCTGGATGGCATCTCGTTCATCTGAAATAAGCAAATAATAACAGAAACATTGGCATCGTATATCAGAATAATACCGACCTTTCGGTCTTACAGCACTTCGTTATTCCCACATCAAACAAATACATATACTTTTCCGTGCGTTATTAATAGCAGACACACGGTCTGACTAATGATGTTAATTTATTTTTTCACGGCACACCCACCATCCAAATTTCGAACGTATCTTCGGCATTTTTAATGGCTGACCATAATTCTTTCAGTGTATCACTTCAACCAATTTAATTCATTTACGGCATTTCAATTTCTTCGACTCTTGTGTTTGATTTTTGATGACTGGCTCTGAAAAGCCTAATCCTACCATTCTGTACGGGTGACAACCGGTACCATAAAAAACACCTGCCTCGGCTAGTCATTCATCACCTGCTCCGTCAAAAGTGTCTCAGGATAAGTCATGCCTTGCCTTGGGTGGAAAAGACAGCCCCCTTGACTACTTGCGCCAACTTTCCTGAGTCGACATTTTAAGTTTTTTCGGGAATATTCTACATTTTATTTTCACGTCAATTTCAATTATCTGGTAAGCAACATCAATGTTTTCTTCTGCCCATAAGTGCTTTCAATCAAGCGCTGCCTAACTCAGCTGGAAGACCTTTCATAAGCAGAATTGAATATAAGTTATTCAGCAATCAACTGTAGACACAGATCGGTAAAGCCATAATTTCTATTGTGATCTAACATTTACCCCTGTATTCTGTCAAGGTGGTAAAGCTCTGAGCTTTATTTCTCTGTAGCTGTCTATTCAGCCCTTATAATATGATTTTAGTTTGTCAGCAGCGCCACTAATTCTTTGAGATCAAAGTAGAATATCACGAGATTGCAAAAGGCCGCTGTTTGTATGGGAAGCTCTTGCATAAGCTTTATACTGTTTCTTAAGTCATTAGAATTAGCAAAACTGGCCGGTTTTCCGACAAACATAAATGCAAACATTGATGCTGATTATAGTGCACAATTATACAAAACTAGCTTTGTCAACTAAAACACTGAAAAACTATTTAGTTTGCCTAATTAGAGCATTGATTCATTTCCGACAAATTGTTTATATCCATCTCCTCCAGCAACTATATAGCAAAGAGCTGATAATGAAGAAAAGAAACACCGCAAACAACTCTTATCACATCAAAATCAAGACAAGCAATTAAGGTAAGTAAACAAGGGTCCACTTGACCGTCATAATCGGGTGAAAAACAGAAGAATGTAAAAGAATTGGTTACTTGTCACACCAAATCAGACAAATTACCACACCGAAGGAATTCAAGTTTTGAACTGGGTGCCCGTACCTACAACGTTGATAAAATAAGTCCACAAATCCCAAGACCAACCTTTGAATTTCGATAAATTTTCTTCATATCCCTGTTTTTCATTATTTGGATCATTATCACGAGGGTCAAATCCCAGCCTCTCTTTGTAGTATGACTGAGACGACATTGTGTTACGATGGTAACTCAAACTGGCGGTTCGTTTCTACACATCAATGATCCTTTTCGTGGTATCATTCAAGGCCAATTTCGGCACAAACACAGAAGGAATGTACGGACCAAATGATCACTAGTGCAGTGTAAAAAGTGCTAATCAGCCTTTTGGTGGTTGAAAATGTCTAATATGTCACAATTGTTTGAATACACGAAACTTCTCACAGCGATGGCACAGAAAACTGTCTTACATCAACAGTCACAACCGACTTAAGTGGTGGCAACTGCTTGATCAGCAATTAAGTGAGCAAATAAGCAATCAAACCTGATTATCGGCAGTGAAGTTTACTCTAAAAGAACACAATTTTTTCACTGGCTTCTACTTTGAAAAATGTTTGCAGAACGGAACTTGTAAGTAACTGCTTCAGCTGTTACGGATGACAAATCAGCAGCAACATACAACGCCACACAAATTAAAACAGCCAATCGGCAGTAGGTATAACCCACGTGAGAAATGTCTGTCGTTGTCACCATGCACCAGATGTTGTGATTTCAGGCCGAAATTGTGATTATGCGTGTAGATGCACAAGGAAACGGAGTACCTTAAATAAAATATTTTCAAAACATTACAACACATCTACTTCAAAATAAATAAAAAAACATGGAACACAGCAATCGTTATTGAGCTTCTAGAGCGCATGCTACAACGAAACGAAGCGAAACTTCCGAAACGGAATCTTCAAGTGAAATGAAGCTGCGTTAAGATGTGTTAAATTGTTAAACAATCATCAGAAGCCACTTAAGAGTCAGTCTGAATTCTAGTAATTGCGGATAATAAGCAAGTGACAAGTTGAGATTGAATAACCTCTCGGTTAGTTGGTACGCTGGTAACACTCCCGCTGGTTAAAGAGTTTGTCCTCAGCGGGTGCAGAACGTATAGCTTTGGAGGGATTGAAGCAAAACTTGACCACAAGACAAGATAGACGCATAAATCACAAATACATGAAGCATAATATTTTCTACACTAGGGTAGCAGAGAAGTGACCACTATCTAGACTGAGATCCAGCCAGTTAGATGAGTTTGTGAATAATATTATACCTAGCTTTCAGGGTGTTTGACTTCTGAAAATCCGTGCAGACTGTTGGCGTTGTTCTGGAATTCTCAGTTTCGGAACCGTTAAATCACAAGCACAAATTAATACACACGGTATAAAGCGTAGTCAGGGAAGTACGGATGTTATCACTGAAAGTTACTGAGCTGCACAACGAACACGAGCAAACTGAAAATGCTGGACACGAGCAGACGAAATGTGCTCAGAAACTCGAGCTGACCACGTATGAGGAATAGTATTAACTCTCTACAGCGTGTAATCAATTTTTGCAAGCTGATTTCATGTAATGTGAAGTAGAGTGCACATTTCGGGTGACTTCTCCCTTGCACTTTCAACTTGTGAGTGTGATCAGAGGACGACATATAGGGCAGGTGAACCAGTAACCACTACGCCAACACAGCTTTTCGCGTTCTACCTTTTTCGGACATGGTATCGTTCAACGGATGGGCTTTTCTTCAACGAGATTCCTTACGACCTTCTCGGCCGCACGTTCAGTTCAGCTCTGACAATGAACACAAAAGGCGTAGCAAACCTACGCACTTTATGCCTAATACGAATCAAATTAACTTTACTCCTTGTCACCATTACCCCTAACCACATTTTCCTACTCATTTGCTGATCTAATACATATTCCGTTGCACATGAACTTACACCCACATCAACTCCAACATCATCTCATCTATCACCCAACAACAGCTAAAGTATCATTCTTCACTTCAAATACTGTGCAAATCCTCCTCGCTGTGATTCTTAATACCTGTTTGGCTATCGTAAGTTTTTTGTTCATTATTTCTGTGTTACTGCGCTCTTACGCGCACGATGTGTGTGCTTGTTTGATTCAACCCTGCCTTCAGCTTTCGGCATATATTCTTCGCCATGTACGTAATGATTAAAACTGATTAATTAGTACGTTGTATTGACATTATCTTACTTCTTTCTTGGTATTTTTAGATCTAAATTATGTCCAGTTTAAAATTCAGTACCAGGAGAACTCTCTCTATCTTAAAAGTGGTGACAGATTCCTCCTTGGTGAGACCATTATTTTAGGTTAAGATTCATGATTATTGACAGATTCGTGGGCATTTTCATAACCCCGTTATACCGCCAAAATGGCAGCAGTTCTAGAAAGCCTGGAATCAAAAAGCAGTTGGCGATTAGCTCCATCGCCATCAATCCCAAGTTCATGCTGCGCTGCGGGCTTCATGAAAAACTATTCATTATCTCATCCAACTCTGTTGACCAAGATTGTTGAACGCCAACACGTTTGAAGTATCTCCCATCGTCTCGTTTCATCTCAAATTGGCAATACTCATGCTCCATTGCACTTATGGCCCACGCCTTAAGAATTCTCCGTGCTCAACTCTCTCTGATATAAAATATTTTGACCATGCAAATACGACGCCCAAACTTTTGCAGACTCCTATCCCCCACGTTAAGTCTTCAGTCTTCCTTAAATGTCTCAGCTTCAATCTCTATTGAGACACTTGAATTGTCAAACATTTTCGACATTTTTCATTCATACTACTCAGTACTCAGTCAGTTAAGAAGCATGAAATCGTATTAACACGTAAGTGTGAACGGTAACAACAGACTAAGTTCGACAAAGGTATCAGCTAACACATGGGAGCTGCAAGTTTTTTTTTAAATTAAAAATACAATGTTTACAACCCCATCTGAAACCCGTCCAACTCGGATCACGAGGGGACCACCCAAAGCTAACCATACCCTACAAATTTTCGTAAGAGGCGATCACATCAATACATCAGGGTACCTCATCTAAAGCACGATTATGGTGCCTCATTAACACGAAAACTCGATAAAAAATGACGCTCTTGGAAAGTACACAGGGAATTGGAGGCCTCGAATCCTTGGACGAAATGTCATCCCATCCTTCCTACCTAAACTTTAGGACAAAGCTGCTGATAGTATGTCGGTGAAAGTGGCAGAAGTATATGCAGCGTCAATGATGGCTCACACAAGTACACAAATTCAATTCGTTGTACCTTGTGTTGTAACCGATAATGCTACGAAGTTGTGCCCTTACTAGATTTGTTGAATATTAAAGTAAAAATCAGTCTAATTTCCTGGCCGCATAAAAATTTTCGGTATTTTCAATGCTGTTTACAATTACATCAGCAAATAAGTTCATTTTTGATTTACATATTACACCGTCTGCTTCATATTGTTTACGCTTACGCCATGATTCTGTGTCTGCATTAACAATGCAATTTTAGCTAACAGTGTGGCAATTCATGAACAAAACCGTGGACTAATTGAAGGAAAGTAGACTTCCTGCAGCAAAGTCACATTGACCGTTCGGGCAAGTCGCTCAAATGCCTTCCATATCACAATCAGCTAGGTAAAACGGCACTGTGGTCTAGCCAAGACATTCAGCTGAGCACATTTCCTACTGTGGCTATTCCTTTGCTTTTATCTTTCACTATTTTTAAAAATTTTAAACGTTTCAAATGCCTATTGAAACAGAAATGGAAGATTAGTACTCATACACTATGAGTGAAATAGTATGTACCTCAAGTCCAGATGTACGTACTATTTTTTAGCAAGCATTTGGGTAAAAAATTAAGCCGCATGATGCACAGAGTTCATTTCAACAGCAAGTTACAGCATTTCGGATCGGATCAGGTTGCCAGTGATAAAAATGGCGAGCGCAGCTGAACCTGACCAGAATTTCTACTTTCCATCATCGCCAGAAAAAGACAAAAGTGGTGACAAGCGGTGATATGATAGCAACTTAGAGTCCGCGGCTTAAGTCTTACATCGTTCCAGCATGGTGGCGTACGTGATTTATCAATATAGTTTGTTGCGTCACACAGCACTTGAAGGAAATTTGACCCGCAAATTTATTATCAGTTCTTCTAATACTGATATATAATCAAAAATATGCAGCTGTCATTCGCAGTCTTATCACTCAAATTCTTTCCTCCGGATCCCAGCTTGCCGACTCGTACTAGTTAGTATCTGTACATAACAGTTGAGTTGAAGGCTTCATCACTTGAACGTTTGCGTTTGGAAAGTGTACAAGTCCATAAGTGGAATTCAGCTCCTTAAAAGTTCTCGTTTTCGTCGGGAGCATAACTTTCTGTGTGATCACTGGTATGTATCCATTTCAACAGCGCACGTATGATAACGAGCAGCATACGAAAAAGCACAGAGGATCATTAAAAATGAAAATTGCGAATGCAAACACAACTAAATATGCTTGGCGCTGGCACCGAGGTGGTTATAAGATTTTGTAAGATGTGTCATAGTTTCAGCAATGCTACATCTTCGTACTTGTATGCCTACCTGCATACTTTTACGGCCCGAAAGTTGCTACATGTGCAATGGCAAAACGTCTTATGCTCGTATCAACTAGATCCCCTCATCAAATGAAAGCTTGAATACGATCCTACCAACAAGGTTATCGTTTAGCTTGAACTAATTACAAATACGTAAATACAAACTCTAGCCAAATATGAGAATCGATAACTTGTAACCTGAAACTGTGCCGATCAAGACAGAAATCATTAGCATTTTCCTCTCCTGCATGCACCCGTCTTCAACTTGAATGTTGTTCAAGCTCTTTCTTCGTTACAAGTCAACACCAAGACTCAAAATGCACTCAACATCACATTCCATTGTTCTTTTAAGACAAGCTCTGATGCACAGGCAGAAAGACAGGAAATTATTAAAATACGCCCGGCATTCAAAATTGTCAGCACGGGATGAATCTCCAGTGCAAATTCTGCTATTTAGCGCATTGGAGGATGACGTAATGCAGAAAATAGTTTAGAGCATGGGAGTGGCGATTGGGCTACTATTTTCCCTTTAATTTTCCTATGCGGATCATAAAATACGGACCCAACTACACCTAACAAGTTGCTTGCGCTCTTAATTGGAGGGAAGCGACAAAATGACATCCGAGGCTTGCCGTACGTAATACCGCTTACCCTCGAAACATTAAATCATCAGAAGGACAGAGAATCTCAACCATGTGCGTACATTTGAATTTGACGAGCAGTGACAAGGTAGTAGATTTATGTTCCGAAGAGTTTCTTGAAAAGTTTAAGAGCCATCCCTATCCACACCCACATGCAATTTTGGGCTACAACAAACATGTTCCTTTATCATCGGTTGTCTCAAGTAGTATGCAAATGAGACCAATGGAACCCGATAAGATTGTAAACTTTAAATAAATAAAACAGCTGAAAGGTCGATCTTGTTTAGTTTAGGCGCAGCCTCAACTAGAAAAAGCTTGCAAATCTTGCCGTGCCTATTGTGTCTACTTCTCTTCTGGGCAACTCGCTTCCAACCTTGTTCCACAGCTATTCGTAAAGAGCAGAATATAATCGTTCAGGGCAACCGATGATATTCTTCTAAGATTGTCATTCGAGGTTAGCAGATTATTCATGTATCTTAGCCCTAACGTAAATCATAGTTAAAATCTATTGAACAATAAACACGGTCTGACAGTACGTAGCTTACTCTTAGATTGATATGAATGTGATCGAGTTGATACACGCATTGGAATCCTGAAATTTCTGTCATTCTGAGACATCCAAAAGATCAGCTATGGAGACAAAAGACGACCCTGGTGTTGTAGTTAGATCAATTAGCTACGCATCAATCAACCCGCATCTGCCATGACATGCCAGAGGGGATGGACTTATAAATAGGGTATGATGTGACCAATTCTCTGTAAAACTGCTCAGCCTAAACCAAAATGGTCTGTTTTGCTCTTGATGCAGCAGTTAACGTTTCTAGTTAACCCGTAATAGGACCTCTACAACTACCACGAAACCTTAAACTAGTTTTCTACTGCACACCATTACATAGTAAATCATGATGAATGCTTAGTATTTAGAGCCACGGAAAGGCGTTGACTAGGTAAAACCAAGCAATTTAGTTAGCGAACAAACACCTGCTATTGCAGGTTATGGCTCTTGAATGATTTGGAACCAGAAGTTACTATGTTAGGCTTTTGTTATAAAAGATCACTAATTGCAGAAACCGACCAACCATCCAGTATAAGTCGTCATCGACTGGGTTACAAAAGGCAAACACATACATAACCTACAGTTTTTCTGTTATCCTATTCACGACTCAGCATAGGGTGTTATAGGCCGCACAAAAACATCATTTCCCAAAGCCGTTGCCATGACAAATTCCATCCGACAAAACTATTCCCACTATAATGTTGTGGAGCAGTCCACAAAAAAGGTACGAAGGAACGCTCAGAAGCGGCTTAGATTTTTCTAACACAACTACCTTTGTAGCAGATCTGAAAACACTGAAATTTGGATACAAATATTGGCACCTACCTGCAATTCTTAGCACCGCTCGATCTGCAGGATCCAGCTGCAAAATGCTCAGTGGTTTATCCCGAGCCCATTCTTCCATACTGATGGCATCGTACTCCATTTCTTCGCTAGTTGCTGGATCTTCTACACACACAGTAACAATATTGTTCGGACGAGGAGTAGCTACCAACCACCATTGCCTCTTTCACCAGCAACAGCACCACAAAGACTTCAAATCCAGTTCAGACGACACCATCGTGCCAAACCGTTCAGTTGAGATTACATTAGCCAAAAAAATCACATTATTAAGACTCTTCACAGTTGCTTTAGCATCGATGTCTTTTGCTCCTTTCCTTGTGAAAAAGAATACCTGCAATTAAAAATCAAAAAATTATGCCCAACTACAATTTGGCTTCCGATTTCCGATTCCATTCCATGCAGATGCAGACTGTACCGGATGTTTGATGTGGAATGGTAGCAGTTATTTCTATCTCAATATCTTATGTCTTGTATAATACAATTTGTATTCATATTTCTGAAGTAGTAGATACAGCGAATCAGATTTTTGTGCATCCAAGTACTTTGATTGGTAGGCCTATGTTCACCAATGCAACGGATGCTTGATAACTGCATTTTCCATGATAGCCTCACAACCTTCTACTCTCGGGAACCGGAAGCATTAATTTATCTTATGGATCAAAAATTTGCGAATGAACCGCATTAACAGTAAATGAAACACTTTTGGGACAAAAATGTACCGCCGTCTCTAAACAAATGTATCATCATTATCGCTACCGAGCCAAAAGTAAATGTTTGGCTATTTGGTTCTGCCAAATATGAACACCATAGCGATCCTCTTTCGGCAAAACACCTTCCCACCCGCCTTTGTCGAATATTTGTACTCTACACGCCGTGTTAAAATGCTACCGGCGTCAGTACATAAATAGCAATGAAGACAAATTGTGGTCAATTGTTATATACGCAAACATTTTTTTCAGAAATTCGGTCCAGCTTAACTTGCAGATGTTCTTCTACCACAATTCCAGTACTTGACCGGTTGTCCAAAGTCTACCAACTCGATCATTACCATACTTTAAATTTTTTTTTCAAAATGGGCATATGGCGTATAGAGTTCAGTTTGTTGCAGATTAAAGACATGGAAATCTTTTTCTGATTAACCTAGGCAACTCTAGCTAAGCACACCTACACAGTGCACATACAACTCTCATTAGTGACGTATGTTTTACAAAGTTAATGAATGGTCCCCAGATGAGCTAGCTAGCACAATTTACATTATATGGATATAAGTAAGTACTCAGCTGCATTGTTATTTTAATGTGTAGATGAAATCATTTCACGAGATACTACACGATACAAAGGAAACAAAAAATATTGCAATAATATTTTAAGGAAAATGAATGCCTGCCTGGTTACGTTACGCAGGTCAGAATCTCATTAGTATTCCGCCCATGTGATCTTCCCAATTACCGCTTCCGAATCACGAAAGTCAAAAAAAAAACTCTGTCAAAGCATCTGTACATGAACTAATCTATCCATGGACGCACTTAACTCATACATTTCGGTTCGGTTCAACTGTGCCTCATTTATAAAAAAAATTATTTCGCAATCGCAGCCGGCAGTACGAAGCTTTATCTTTCCAGGCAGTAAAATAACGAAAGGACGTTCTCATGCCCAGCTGACATTATTAGTTAGAAAAATTAGTAACGATTACTCACCCCGTTTAAAAACAGCAGTCAAAAACCGACAGAAACAATTGCACTTTTCACACACAGGAACAAACTAAACTCGTTCATCACGTTGTCACACACAGTTATTGGAGCACGGCTGAAGAGCAACTGAACTAGCTGATTGCTCCATTATTATGTATTATCCAGTTAGGTCCATGCCGAGTCACCAACATGAAAACCGCAAAGTTCAAAGTATGCACGGCCACAAATATCCATGAATAAGTATCAGCTGCACACATCCAGATTATAGCACAAAATACATTCGCACGTCCAGATTCTGCTTGCTCACTTAACCTTCACGTCTGATGATCCGTGTGTGGAAAATCTAGATGTACAAATCAGCTCGGAGACCCGACTCAGCAGTCGGTCAGTTGACTGGCTCATCCAAAATTGCCACTAGTGCTCCTATCATTCCGTCTTGAAGTCCCTGGGCAATACGTCGGATCCAGTAGCTTTATCTAAACAAAAAAGGCAGGCTACAATATAATAAGCATTGCTTGAGCAACTGTCACCTGACACCACAATTGATTCCCGCACAATAGAGACAGTCTATCACAGCCGAATCTGATCTGAGTAAGGTTTTCAACAACGATTACCTAAATCCTGTCGTAAGTGCTCATACCTCTGTTAATTGAAAGATAATCCTGGTGATGGAGATGATCATCATTAGACAAATACTATCAGACTTGCAAATTAGAAGCACTCATATACTTTTTACTGCACTCGTCCAACACTGTTGTGCATGCAACTAAAAAGGTCTAGGACGACAAGACAACTTGTCATGTGGATGTTCGGCACTGTAAAAGCCCATGCTACGCTACAAAACCTCCGCTCCGTGCATGGTAGTGTCTTCGCAAATATTCCAAGATAAAGCCGATCCCTGAGTGCGTATTGCCCTTTAACATGTCCTAAGGTTCTACAAGAATAGTAAACATTCTAGTTCAGTCACTTGCACCATCAGTGCCACCAAACCTGGTTATCAGCTTTAACATTGGTTAAGTCAGCTAGATGAAAAGCTATATGGCCCTGCAGATAACTTGCAAACAATAAAAAGTGGATATTAATAGGAACTCGCACTAGGGTGAATTCGTCTCGCATTCGATCCCGACTTAACAATGAGACCAACATGAAAATTAGTCGGCAGCTGATACCGGAGACTGAAGCTTGTGTGAAGTCCCTAGGGTTGAAGCTCTGAGAACAACCTTGCTCCACGTATTTCGGTAGAAATCAGTCTATTCTCCAAAAGTCGGAATAGATCAGCAGTTGTTGCATAGTCTTCGGCTGTATGCATGCTTTTACCTCCTGCAGAACCGCTCTATATTCACAGTCTCCTGTATTGCTCAAGTTGAGATAGTTCGCTGCAGCATACTGCGTCAACTCCTTAAATAGCAGCCTTCATGTAATGTAAGCCGCTTCATCTCCGTTTACTGCCCCTGTGATAAGGTACACCTACAACTTTGCTACACATCGGGAAAACATTGCACGGTCCACATGCAATTCCCCGCAGCCACCGACCGATAAAGTTTCTCTCTTTTAGCATAGCTCTAGCGGCTTCCATGAAAAAGTTTTCCCAGCTTTTGCCCTCTCGTCAAACGTCTCTTGCCATACTTTTAAGAAGCACACTACCGGCTCAGATCTCCCTGCAGGTTCTACCACTTCATTCACGCTCATGTGCTTCTCTTTACATCATGTTTTCAACAGATTTTGTAACATTATATCCGAATTAACATACACCGCTAATACTTCCTTTCCATCCTTTCCTCCTTCACGTTTCATTGTACACATTTTCAGCACCGTAAGAACATCTTCAATCTTACCTCACGGATTGCTTCAGGCTCATCGCCAGTATTTCTCTCGTAAGGTATCGCACTCGCTCCATTCATCCATCCGTTTACTCAAGGAACAATTTACCCACTTCCGCTCTGAAGCACCTGCCCTGCACGAGTAAAGAGGAGAACTACGCTAATCAAGGAACTAGTTGTAAATTTTTGTGTTCAAACCGGCAACTGACAATGCTCTTCAAATCCTGCAAGTCGGCCGCAGTGCCTTCTCGTAGGAATCCTTGTATCGTTATTGTCACAACTTTTGAACATTATTGCACTAGCTGCATAGCAATAAGCATCTTCGTATTATGTCATGCTAGCAATCGCTGCTTTAGGCTGGAACTGGCATGATGTAATTCTGTAACCATTATCAGACTTACGTACTCAACTTTCTAGTAAAGTTTGTAGTAGTAAACTTTGTCCTTGCCTTTTCTGCCACTAATGCATGGCGCCAATGAGGTGTTTCCTTAATCGCCTTTTCAATTACTTTGGATCCAGTTCATGAATGCGAATGGCGTCTCCACCTCTACTAAACTTTGGCACTTCACTGTAATGGACTCACACGATCATTTCCCTTGTCGATAACACCGATACCAGGGATTACATGGCAGTACCATGTAACCAAACGTTTCTTCACACGCTCTTTAGTTACTGAAGCTGTTACTATGGTGACGGTTCATCAAAATGAGAAAAGTAATTATTAGCAATGTGATGCAATCCTCGAGTAAGTCGATTCCCGCATACTGTCGCTCCGGCACTTACGCATTCATTACTGCACCGCTCCTTTCCAATTACCATTCGTGTTTCTTGCTGACTCACCTCTTTGCACCTGAGGAGTGACGGGTCAATCAACAGCAAAATGACAAATTGACATAAATCAATGGCTTAAATCATCGCCTCCGGTGTATCATCAATATTACACGGACTCATACCGAGAAGCCGTAGTACAAACTGACTACCCATCGTATCGCAGGGTCGCTTCTTGAGATCAAACCCTGATATTCCCTGGAGTGTCTGCAGACAAGTGGACACGACAAACTCAACACCTGATGCCACAAGCTCCTTCATCTTATGTTGACAGACCGAGCATTTCTACAGCTCTATTTACATTCTACGTTATTGGGCGCAGAAGAGAAGAGGCTTACGTCACCTTCACTTGCTCTTTGCTTATCACTTCGGTAAGACCCCCTGTAAGCTGTAAAACCTCTATGCATTTTCATCCCGATAACGGACCAACCCAAGAACACTGACGCAGGAAATAAGAAAGCAGACTATACAAAACAACTTTACCCGGTGACTCGCACCTGGAGGAGCGGCATAGACATGGCAGGTTTAGTTGCAGATGGACGGCTGTGAATAGCTCCGCTGAATTTCCTACACGTCATCAAACAATTTCATGTCCCATTCAGGTGAATCAGATTACCTTAGCTGAACATCGATCACAACAAAGTGTAACACAACGTTTGACATAACGCTGAAATGCTACAAGCAATCTCTTGTATACATATAACGTACATTCGCCAGGGCGAGGAAATTCCGCATTTGCTAAAGGGTCAGTAATCAGTTGAAAACGAGTCACGCTTTAGTTTAGAATTGGTGGGGAGCAGGGATTCTTCCGTTATCATCCTTTCCCTTCGTAGCCTAATGTTAAGCGCGAGTATTGAGTATCGAAG
>VRMD01002194.1:0-11789 GCA_009872375.1 Sminthurides bifidus | reverse complement strand
TCAAAAAACTCAACCCCAGTCCCATCTGGATCCACTCCGACTCCAGTGGGTGCACCAGTACCTCCGCCACATTTTGTTGCTCCTGGTCAGTTCCCAATGGCCTTTGCCCCTCCGCCAGGAATGCCTCCAGTACCTTTCAACGTGCCTCCCCCTCCGTTGGCCCCGCCATATAATCACAAAAATACTCCTCCGCCACCCGGTCATCCCTTGCCACCGGCAGGTCCTGGCTCACATGTATATTATCCTCCACCACCTGCGAGCTTCAAGATTTCCACAGCCACCACCTCCACCTATACCTCCACCAAATTAAAACGACGCGTTTATGTTGCATGATGAAGACCCTTCAATCTTGTGATCTTGTGTTTTCGTAATTTTTTATGATAGACGTGAGTCTATGAACTCGTCTTAGATGATAAATATGGCCTTGTGTAGCTCTAGGTTATTTAACCGAAGTTTTTCTCGTTGAAGCTCCTTGTATTAAGACGTGAATAACTAATAAACAGAGTAGTTGTGAAATACATGACAGTTGGGCTGTTTGGTGGATCATGAGGGAAAGCATTATAGAGTAGACATTAGATCAGGGAAGGCCTCGCGAGCCCTCGCAGTTTATGTTAGATACTTAAACTAAAGTAGATGTTCACACCCACAATTTAAACCAGGGTTACAAGGCAAGGTGCTCACCAGACAAACCACAGTTGTTTGGTAAATTTTTATTACATAGATTTTATTCAGGTGATTTGAATGCAGATTTAAATGTCTGTGTATGAAGTTGAGTGGTGGATAGCCTGTCTTACGGGAATTATTAATATATTATAATGATTAGTGCTTAACTATGGAACTGCGGCTGTAAACGGAGCTCAACACAAGCGCTATTTGCAAGTAACTACTAACAGCAAAATTTTCTGAAGACGAATCGAATTGAGTGATAATTCAGGCTGCGGTTGTGCTGAATCTGATACGAATAAACTGATGCTGAGGTGAAGTTCTAAATTGCTAGACTACAAGTTTCTTCTCTGCATTTCACATTCCGGCTGCGCTGCGCCTAAAGAAGTTCCTGAATCGGACAAGCTGATAATTCGACTTAAGTATTCACTGGGAAATAGTTTAACAGGGTATGCTTGCAACTCACAGTATTGCAAATGCTTAGAGTAATTTGCATGTCATCCTCATCACATCCAACATTTCATGTTGTCTCCAGGCTTCTAGTAACATTGAGGTTTTTAACGGACTTACGATACAGTGTCTACGAATGCTGATGAGCATGTCGCTAGACAATGTTAATATTACAATTACAATTAGAATTACAAGGTAAGCGGAATTTAATTGATTATTACCCTAATTATAACTTGATCGCTACTCACTCACAGATTTCACCCATTCTTTAAGATAAAAACTCAAAAAGCCAATCAGGACGACATTTGGAATTCAACTGAAGAAATCTTGCTATACTGTGTGAGATAAATGTCTTCGGATAACATAAAAAAATTACTATTACATTAGGAATAATAAGAATATACACAAATACTTGACGTAGCATCATCGTAGCTCAGTTGGCTCTCCAACACCTTGAACAATCAATTATAAGATTACGGAAAATGTAGGAACGTAGCCTAATGAAATAACCTAAGCGCGCTCGCAATCTTCCCATACCATACACATGATTAACTTTTGAAATTGAAGAAGTGCTTCAAGATTTTCGTCTCCGCAATTACTTCACTTTGATGTCATCATGGTTACAAACTCTGAAAAAAAATGCGCGCTCGCAATCTTCCCATACCATACACATGATTAACTTTTGAAATTGAAGAAGTGCTTCAAGATTTTCGTCTCCGCAATTACTTCACTTTGATGTCATCATGGTTACAAACTCTGGAAAAAAACAGAGCCATTAGTTGACAGACACGTCGATTAGCCATAACTCTCCAAAAATAAAATTTCGAGCATACACAGGCTACGAACTGTGGAGCTAAACTACTTTATGACCAACTTAATCATATCAAGATGTGATCACATTTATCTAAAACTTGAGCTAAAATCTGTAATCTGTGCAACTATGATAACAATTCTGGTTAAATGCAGAAGTATGATGCGCTACCACTTTAGATCTTGCCCGATTGATTAAAGGAAGCGAATAACTGAAACTAGATAATTTATGTAATAATGGTTTTACCTTCGTAGTTCACTTGGCCGTCGCCATCAATATCAGCTTCTCGAATCATTTCATCGACCTCCTCGTCAGTCAATTTCTCACCGAGGTTGGTCATAACATGCCGAAGCTCCGCCGCAGAAATGAATCCATTTCCGTCTTTATCAAATACACGGAACGCTTCTCGGATTTCTTCCTCACTGTCGGTGTCTTTCATTTTTCTTGCCATCATAGTCAAGAACTCAGGGAAGTCAATGGTGCCGTTACCTGAAAAAAGTGGAGAAAGTCATTGTAGATGGCGTAAGTGGTGCGATAAAAACCAGCAAAACGCTGCAGATTTACGGGGTCGGCCCACCCAATCTATTTCCACCATACTTGGTACCTTTTTGAATAAGAAATTCTAATCCTATTTGGGAGATTAACTTCCTATTTCCACTTCCAAATTTAGTCGTTTAAACGCTGCTAGAACTACTGCTGTTGCAGAAATGCAACTGTTGAAGTTGTTACGCTGGGTTCTTCACTTAAAAAAACAATATATGGTTTTTAACACGATTATCCTTCGTAGAGCAACTTCGGAAGAATCGATCGTTAAGCGGAATCAGCGCATTATATAAAAACTGCCGTCTTGCCTTATACAATACTCATGCTGCTATCTTCTGTGTTCGTCCTATTCCAACCAAAGATTTTCTCAAGGCGTAAAATTATTTGCAGTTATTTCTAATCGAGTCGACGTGTAGAACCTACGTGCTACGTGGCAGAAGTTAAAATTCAACTTCAGATATTTTGTAACTTACCATCTGCATCAACTTCATTGATCATATCTTGAAGCTCAGCTTCGGTATCTTCAGTTAAAAAAACAATATATGGTTTTTAACACGATTATCCTTCGTAGAGCAACTTCGGAAGAATCGATCGTTAAGCGGAATCAGCGCATTATATAAAAACTTGCCGACTTGCCTCATACAATACTCATGCTGCTATCTTCTGTGTTCGTCCTATTCCAACCCAAGATTATCTCAAGGCGTAAAATTATTTGCAGTTATTTCTAATCGAGTCGACGTGTAGAACCTACGTGCTACGTGGCAGAAGTTAAAATTCAACTTCAGATAATATGTAACTTACCATCTGCATCAACTTCATTGATCATATCTTGAAGCTCAGCTTCGGTAGGATTTTGACCGAGTGATCTCATAACGGTCCCCAATTCCTTAGTTGTGATAGTACCATCTCCATCTTTATCGAAGAGGGAAAATGCCTCTTTAAATTCAGCAATCTGTTCTTCGGTCAACTGATCAGCCTGGAAAGACAGAGACAAGACGAGATTATTATTTCAGATAATTTACATCTAACACGAATTAGCGTACTAAAATAAATATCGACTACCACACAACTTTGTTTTGCAGTAAATCAAATGAAACAAATAAATCTCTCTTGTGTTATTGCCTGTATAATGAAAATCCAACGAACTGGTAATTACACCACAATTTTCCCCTAGTCGCAATTAGCTAGACACAATAATTGCGAACAAGCTGGACAACAGAATACAATCCGTCAAGCCGAAGTTGAACCAAGAAATAGTATTTATCAGTCATCACATGAGATCTATCAGTCATAATAACACAGCATGACATTTCTGAATGCCACGAATGCAAGCATGTGTGAGATTCATGGAATGTGTTCTTTATTTGGAAGTTGAAGGCACCTCAGTATTATTGGCTTGGTCTACAGCACAATTTCGGCAAAGGTCTGTTTTAATTCTGGAGGTTCAAAACATCAGATAGAAAAATCCACTGATGCTTTATTTAGAGACAATAAAATGCAAAGCTTTAACCATTTTCTCCAGCACTAAGGGTACTACATGTGGTCTTACAAGATGTTTTCCAGATAATTAGCTCCTAGAAAGGCCATCCCGTACGTGATGAACTCAGCCATCAGTAGGGGAAAATTACCTCCAATTTCTTAAACATGATTAAAAATTCCTAGATCCAATCAGGTACATGTTGTGAACTTACACAAAACCTCGCTATCACAATGGCAAGACCAGATACCACATAAACTGTTCAGCCGTCGAACGAACTTAGATACGCGGCGTGGCCAGCCGAACATCATTAGTGGGATAGATTGAGCTAAACCAACTCATTAGCAGCTTTTTGAAAACGATGAGAAACCACACCACAAGTGCGAACGACTTCCTTCAATGTAGGTATCAGCAGAAAAAAGCGTGGGTTTTTAATTAGAATGCAACCATTTTGCTCCAGCTACATCCTTGACTTTACTACAGCTATGGTTCGGATGGATCGAATCTGCTATCGAATTGATCCAGTTCTAAATAGCTTCCCCGCAAACTGCTTCATTCACAGATACCACGTGTTACGGATGGATAGTACCTAGAAATCAAGACCGTCGACTTCAAGATATCGTATGAGACTGTGTTCGGAGAGACTTCTAATGTCGTCAAGGAAATTGTTTCCTCATTTATTCTCTTTCCTGTACGAACAATGAAGCTTATCGAATCTGCTACTTCCTTATTAACTTGAGACGATCTTGAACTTGTCTTCAGTTTTACTTTACGAAAGCAGCAGCCTATCCTCGTCACTGCATAAGGACAAGGATAATATAAGAAACAATTCGTGTTAAAGCACAAAAAAGTTGAAAATACCATTCACGAGTTGAAAAATTAACAGGTATTTCCCACTGGCATCTTGGTAGCCGGCATTCATTCCAACTTCTGCTGCCTGAGAACAGTGCACGAGTTGGACTGAAACCCCAACACAAGGGGTAACGAACTAGTCTAAATCTGTCCACTGCACTGCATTTCATTCGGCTCAGATAATTAGTTACATGCAAATCGCATTGCCACATGAGGATGAACGACTGAGAAAGTAAAGCCATGCAAATTCTACCTCAATTTCCATTAATCTAACTCTTCCGAGGTCTACACAAGCTTGATGCAAATAGATCACATCATAACAATTACGTTTACTCCTTCCAAAACGCGACCTTCCGTTCTAGCCTAATAATCATGCATTGTACTTAATCCCGCCTGCAATAGTAACCGACACCAGATAGCAATAAATTCAACTATACTGAAGATATGCTGTATCAAATTTTATGATTTGATTGAAAATTTCCTAATCATTTAACCGATTGCCTGCTCCTTCCACCCGTGCCTAACTCCTCAAAGTTCATCTTTCAAGAAATACTCAGACTGGGCCCCCGCCAGGCCTAATCGGCACGCAAACATTCACAACTGCTGTCAATGAAACAACATTTACTCAGCCGAACACACTTTGATCCGTATTCTAGTGGCAAGTGTCAAACAATGTACCATGACCATTCCGCAATACAACCTGTCAACCTCATCTGTTCTTCCGCAGTTATCAAACACGACATCCGTAACACGCTACTACCATCACATTTCAAACTGGCTAATGTCAATCCGACCAAAGATCGTGCTTCCAAAGATAAAATCGAGCTCTTGTGAGTCAGAAAATTTTGACGACTCTTCCATACGATTTTAAATCCACGTGAGCTCACAGAGAACCTAGAACTCTTCAATACAGAGTGAAACATCAACCTGCTTGTTATGTTATCCTACTCTTCATGACTAACTAATTCTTGAGTAAAGCTGCACAATCAGTCGGACGTAAGAGTCAAGTTCCCAGAATTTGATCCCTGCAGATTTCATTTCCTTGCTTCCTTGAACTTCTTCAACTTTGCTGCATATCTGAAGAGTGAGTAATGTTTGTTGGAGCAGACATTAAATTGACCCCTCTGTTTGAATAGTTAACTATTCAGAAAAAGTTTCCTGGTTCGGGACGTCAAGCATCGGATACTCCATCATGAATTACTCCAACAATCACCTTTCCTCTATAATTGCAGCCGTTATGCCAATTACCGCAAAGGAATTTGATTCAACCGGCAACTCTTAATCAATCCACAACTCTGTCTCGCACTTTACATGCTGCTAGGCTACGTGTAACGTATGAAATACCAAATAATGAGTCCAACTGTTAAACCCGGCAATAATAAAACCATGAAGGAACTCTAATAAACCTTTCCGTACCTCGGTATTTGACATTTTTTAAACTTTTTGAACTACTTTTGTTGTACACTTGTTGAGAATTTCCAATTGTGAAAGTATGTATCACGTTTTCAAACTCAATTCTGCACAAGACTTGTTTCAACTATAGAAGTAAAGTCCGCCTTACCATTATTAAGTTGAGGGTGTTTTCCACACGAAGTAAAACTTAAAGAATTTTCAAATCACAGATTTGGAATTTCCAACCAGGGAACTTGCAAACTTGCGGACTGCAATACAAGTATTTTAAAACCTTTTAGAGAGTTAAAACTTTAGTTGACTGATTTTCCACACCGAATAAGTTGAAGAAGAAACAACAAACTGCTGATGATGTTTTCACCTAGAGCGTTGCCACTGTACTGTAGTTGGCCGTCTACCTCCGTTCCTTAGAACCTGCAGCCGCAGCTCAGATTCTCCTCAGACGTATTACCACCCAATTCGCGATTCTCCTCCGCTTTAAATCCGTTTAGCAGCAGGTTTGAGTGGGTCAGCGAGAGTAAAATTTAACTCTGTTTAAGCTTGAAGGCAATAAAAGTCGTTTTAATTATCAGCGGGCGAATTAAAAACAGCGCAAACAGATGGTTGCTAGGGAACTAGATTCTCGCCCCCGTAACCAAGGGGCCGCGCATTGATCGGTACACTTAAGCACATAAGCAGACAGGAAAATGAATCCATTCTGCGACTCCCTGCACCAGCAGCAGCAACGAGTGCGAATCATTCACGCACATCGGCTACAAGAGCAGCCGGAATCCGCACACTCAGGCAGTATTCCTCATCTTGAGCACTGCCTCATTGTATTGTGTCGGTTGCATTGCACTGACTGGATGCGGCATGCGAGAGTTCTGTGTCCGCTATAAACAGAGGATCGCCTCCCCGCACTGGTACATGAGGCAGGACTGCAGCACGTCCAGCTCACAGAAGAGGCATATCACCGCACGTAGATCCCAACGCAAAGCTAGCAAAGAGCAGGATCGGCTCTCGCTCAGCCGGAACACAGTGACTCAGCTCAAGCAAGGCGAACATGCTTATTAAGGCAGTGCGGTGCTCACTGTGCATACTGCATCGAGTAAGATGAGTCAGGAGCAGCGTATATGGCACATGCACACTGGCTGGAGAGGCATCTGCCAACTCATATGCCTCTGGTGCCGTGGATCTCAGGGCCTATAGGACCATAACCATTGCATGTATCACGACAGTGCTTCAATTCAGCGGATGTCTTACACCACTCGAGCCCGATGTGTTGGCACCTTGCTTTTACTTTCGCATGTACTCCGTGGCTCGCATTTGTGAGTTGTCATGCGCGAATGCTGAAGCACTGGGCGAAACAAGTGTGAATCGACCGTTTCTCCGAACCTGAAATCATACACATTGCATCGTATACGAATCCTGGCCACAACTAGCTAAATGAGCGACAGCTTGGAGCGAGCAAGTGGTGATCCGCATACGAGCTCCGCATAAAGCCGAGGCAGGTTGCTCGAGCTGGGTTGAGGTACACGACTGCTGGTGAAAGCCATAGGGCGGTATGCAATGCACTCAAAAGGAATTACGGCAATGCTGCAATGCCATCCACGTACCAGGATGAGAATCAAAGGGTAGGGAGGATAGTAAGCATAGGGGAAAAATATTCGCGGAAATTCGCACTCTCAGAGGCATCTATACGTAGACGCGGACTGGTAGTAAGGAGATCTGCTATGTATTAGTATGAGCCGAGATTGAAAGTGCCGCTTCGGAAAGGAGTATATGCTCGGACAGAGTGGGATAGGAAGCCCCTCCCTCTTCCAGTGTGTGATTACGACAAGCGGATTTTGCAAGCCTCGGTTAGCCGAGGCTGGGGGAAAACACCTGATTGGCTCTCAGCCTACCTGCAATGCGTCAATCCGCCTAGGCGTAACCCCACCAGCTTATTTCGGACGCCGGTAAATTCCATTTGCGAACTACCATGGGCATAATTCAACATAACCCTGACGGGCTGGATGGCTCGCTTGAAACCTTCTTTCTCCTCCAACTTTCACACTTTCATCGCGTATCCGCCGCAACGCAACTGGAACACGTTACCCGCCCCACCCCGCACCAAATACTACTACGCTCACAGTCACAGCTCGACAGCCACACTTCTTCCCAGCCTCGGAGAGTAAGTACGGAATACGGCACAAGCAGCCATGTCAAAGGAGAAAGCAAAGCCAGGCAGAGACTGACTCCTGTACTACATTTGGGTGAAGGAAGGGCTGGAACGACTCCTGCTGTTGCCACTACTCCATAAAGGCCATACTGCTTCGTTACAGAATGGAACGCGGATTATTCTTTTACCCCTATTTCAACAACACCCGCCACAGGTATCTGCCACCTACTCCTAGCTTGCTCCCAGTCCTCAGATGTTACTGCTGCAAAAAATCAGGCTTCTATGCATACAACCTATCCCGATTTCTCAAATCGGATTGCCAACTTTCCCCACTTTCTCCGTCTACCTCCCTGACTCCACTGCCAAGTGGGGAAAACTCCCTAGTCTGCTCCCGTGCTTTCTCTTTGCTCTCATCCTAGGCTGTCTCCCTTTTCTTTCTCCCTCTCCTCCGCTCTTCTCCGTTCCTTTCCTGTATTTGCTCATTGTCTTTCCGTGTGTCTTTGCCAACACCTTCATGTTTTAATGCCTGACTTGTGCTTGATCATTAGGGAGCCTTGATCCGCCGCTATTTATTCTGCATTCACGCTCGTGCACAACTTTCACTCCTGTATCACACCTCCGCTGACTCTCTCGCCTTCACGGAGTAAGATTTCAAGCGGATTTTACGGATAATGATGTTTCCTTCTCCGAAGGGCTTTGATACCTGAGCTTATATGCATGCAGTTTGATCTTTTGGGATGCTTTATGTATTTCAATCTGCTTCCCGATCGTGTCATGTCACAACAGTTCGGTAGCACCCACCTGGTACTAATTGCGATTCCGGTTATTGATATCCTTTGGCCTCTGGAAGTGCAGTGTGAGGGTGGGTAGCGTGACTATTGCGAGATTCTGAACCATTTCCTAATTATTAAACACAAGAGGCATTGTTCCAGTTGGATGACTGGGAATATGATGATGAGTAACTTTATGCACTGGAGTCTTAACACACGAAAGGTGTCATTTGATTACCGGATCTAAAAGCGTTGCATTGCCGTAAATTCTTGATGTACATTGTTCATTTGTGGAACTGTGCAAACGCCTTCAATCCACTTATCCCTCATCAAATAAATCATATCCGACAATGAATACTTATCTGCTTTGCTTATATCCTCTACTCTACTCATTGGCATTCTGTCATTGTTCCTATTGCGGTTTCACAACCAGCCCATTCGAGTATCATGGGAATCTGTTTACAACATTGGGATCACACTCAACTGTAGTTTTACAATCTCGGACTCGACAGCCTCGTTTCGCAGAAATTATTCCTTTTGGCCTGTCCACAATCGTCTGGTTCATACATGATATCACATATGCCAGATGATTGCATCAGGTCTACCATACCTGTCTTGGATTCAGTGCCTACCATACTACCAGTGAAGCCAGACCGGCTCATTGTTAAACCATGACCACACAATTATTAGCATCGCCTCGTCTATTGTTTCGCATGAGCTCATTAATGGTTTCTAATAATTGATCTGGAACTACATACAATTAAGTTAAGGTATTCTATTCTGATTGTCATGCTTGCGTGCATGTATAGGCTTATAATTTCTGCCCTGGTCATGCAATTAGCCGATGCAGTCTTGCTTCACACCTTGGACTAATTGTTGCTCGAAAATTGGTACTAATTAGGAGCTGTAATTGTCCAGTTGCTGGCTTAACTTTATGCAAGGAGTGACACCGAAGAGGGTGTTTATTTTCCCAGATAATGGGCAGAGAATAATGACAAGGGAGACTCATACTTGTGTACAAGATAAGTCGCACCTCGTCACCTCATTGTGACTTGTGAGTAAGAATGCAGGTGTTTCTCATCCATCATCCATAAGCAATCATTAAGAACGTGATATTGATGAGACCAAAGGCTCGCAAAGGGCGAAGCTCTGACCAAAAGTTAATGGAATGGCAATCTGCTTTGCTCATCTTTCCATCCCAGATGCTAATGTAAACATGCAGTCATCTTTAAGCAAGAACAAGGAGGAAATGTTCGTAGGAACAAACAACAACAACTTTTCAAAACAATCCAAGCTAGCCAGGCCGCCTCTTAAGATGTAATGAACAAGCTCTCTGTTCGAGAAGATGACAAAAATCAAGGCCGGTGCTTCATCCACTCTGTTATGCTGAATAAGGAAAGGAGTTTGCACTTTTACATTCGCGAGATCTTTGACTAGGAAGAAGTGTCGTCCCTGTTTCAGTTCACGTCCTTTGGCTTTGGCTTAGGCAAACTGCAGTGTAAATGTTAGATCAGGACAAAGCACGAAAGCGCAAAGTTCTGTTCAAAGTTTACATCAACCTAGGCTTTGAGATTAGACCTAATGGGCGAATTCACTCCGGACGAGGATGGAAATGAAGCTGAATTAAAGAAGCGTAAATTATTCTTGAGATGACATCATTTGGTTTTAGGTTACTGAAAAAGTTTTGATTTACTCCTTCCCTTCCTTGATCATCATCTCCCCTCCCCTTCTCCGGTTATGATTCAGACTCTTCCGTCCACCTAAATGACACGGGAAGTTAAGAACCGGAGATGAGAGCGATATTCTTTGTTTCAGAACAAGTTTCGGCTTAGGATACGGAAATCACGTGCCTTTATCAGACTCACTGGCGCATGGTGGCTGATGAGCTGTCATCGTCATTGCAAATGTACCCAATTTCTATAAACGAAAGATGCCGATTGTGTTCTGAGTCTGCAGTGCTGATGCCGCACTGTAAGGATTACGTAGTGGGGCTTAATGCTTATTTTCTGACGTTCTGACGTTATCATCCCACGCTGGGAGAGTGTTGCCAATCAATCAAAAGTTAAAATTGGATTACGTTATGATTTACCTTGAATCTAATCAAGGAGCTTATAGCGCAGACGAGTGAACATTGTCATGGAAGAATGAAAAGCAGGTGTCAATTTAGAGACTTGTCAGAAGAATCAAGAGACAGACAAACTGTGTGAATTCCATGAGTTCGAGCAGGATTTAGCAACATTCTGAGAAGTAGAAATTTTACGACGCTCTTCAGAGTTGGCGAAAACGCTACAATGGGTAAATTGAGTCATGGATGAATGAGCACATGAGTGAAGATTACGTTTTGGGAGCTTTCAGGATGCCGAGCTTCCAGGACGTACCAGGATGCTGGCCTGCGTCTGGAGATGGAGATGGCACTCAGGTGAAGGTGCGAGTTCAATTACAGGTGTGTAATGGACCATGTCGGTTGAAGATACGGCATTACTCACAAATGACTTAACGATGGATGCATTGCAGGCTTAACCACCTGAACCTCCCTGACATTGTTCATTGTTGGGGATGATGATGACGGGAGGAATTACGAAACTAATGGATTTGGTATGGGTAAACTCACGCTGTGTTGAGATTTGCTTATTAATAGTTGAGTAGTTACGAAATATGCACGGTCGCTCCTCA
>VRMD01002193.1:0-13995 GCA_009872375.1 Sminthurides bifidus | reverse complement strand
ATATACGAGCTGATTTAAACCTGACTCAGGCTACCTACCTTTGCTCAAATCCCATTTGCTTAACATTTAGCATGCTTCCTTGCTATTGAGAACTTGAACTTAGCAAAAAAAGTTTTCCAATTAAAAGCAATCTGCAACTAAATAGACAGTTGAGTCATGTTGTCTTGAGCAAATAAATGCCTTGACGAGGCATATTCAGCAACAAGTACTCTTATGCATTAGTCGTAGTAGCTATGACAAGACACTAAGCGATGCCTTTTTCTAATTCCTGATGACTTATCAAACCCTTAGGAAGCTTCAGTTCTTTTACGAGGGCAAATATACGAGCTGATTTAAACCTGACTCAGGCTACCTACCTTTGCTCAAATCCCATTTGCTTAACATTTAGCATGCTTCCTTGCTATTGAGAACTTGAACTTAGCAAAAAAAGCTTTTCAATTAAGAACAATCTGCAACTAAACAGACAGTTGAGTCATGTTGTCTTGAGCAAATAAATGCCTTGACGAGGCATATTCAGCAACAAGTCCTCTTCAGCATTAGTCGTAGTAGATATGACAAGACACTAAGCGATGCCTTTTTCTAATTCCTGATGACTTATCAGACCCTTAGGGATCAGACACACGAAAATGATGCAGGTGTGGAAGATAGAAAATGATGGGTCGAAGTCACTGAACGAACATAAAAGACTTACTTGTGACCCCGAAGTTTTGACCTGACTAGAATACTTGCTCTGTTGCTGAGACGGCTGGTATCTGTTCCTCGGCGGTGCAGGAGCAAAGCTAGGGGATTGTCCATACACAGCCTGCACGTCCCCCAACGGGCTGGAGTATCTCGGCGGACCCCCGCTGGAAGGCGCTCCTTGTCGGGGTGAATTCACCGACTGGGGTCGTTGCTGAGGGGGTTGGACGGGGTTGGGGTTCGGAAGCGGTACTGGCTTTGGAGTTGAAGCGTACGCTGGAACCCCTTGCGGTGGGCGGGAGTACACAACCGGACCTCCGGGTGAGGGCTGGATGGGGCTGAAACCGCCTTGGGAGTACTGCAAAAAGAGAAAAATCCTCTTGCTCAATTGCACAATTGCTACAACATTTAAGCTCAGCTTAACTTTCTGTGAGCCAAAGGTTTTCGTGCTGGTTTCTTTCTTTAAAAATCCACCTCTGGCTTAGTTTTCGTTTCTGCGAATGCTACTTTACTTCCGTGAAGAAGTAAACAAGTATAAAGAAAACTGTAAACTTAATCTTGCCACAGGCTAGAAACCATGTGCTACAAAATTCTGTAAGATCCACGAGTAAAACTCGTTAGGAGATTATACTAAATGTTTACCTGCGGTCTGGGTCCTCCTGGGCCTCCTCCACCGCTAGTAACATAGATCGGTCTTGCACCTTGTGGAGGTGGTTGTGGTTGCGGATCCGCCACTGTTGTGTGAACCAGCCATAGTAAAATTCCAGGGAAAACTCCGAGTAAAATACGCATAATCACAGATTTCCTCCGTTTTCCGTCTTGATGAACCAATTCTTCTCGACTCACCAGGGTCTCAACAAAAGTTTCACTGGCACAATAAAAAAGTACGTTTTGAGAAGCAGGCACAGATTACCTCAAAGTTTATTTTCTTGACTTTCTTGTCCCACAATCAAATGGAAATTAACCCAGGTGATTCCTAAACCCTGCTGCTTTATAGGTGCTGGTGGCAGCCAAAGCTTTTGCATGGTCTGAAAGTTCTTGGGTAGCGTTGCGGCAAGAACAATGCAAAATCCTCTCCTGCTTCTCCCTTCAAGGGCTGCTGGGCCAAAGTCTCTCTTGAACATCACATCTCTATCTTACAGTGCATTCTCTTGTTCGAGTTGCTTACGTACACGTGAGATACGGCACAGTTTTTCTGCAACAGTAAAATCACTTACATACCTTGCACAAGCCGCTTCCTTCCCAAACGGTCGATCTGACAACTCATACCTTGCACGAGCCGCTTCCTTCCCAAACGGTCGATCTGACAACTAAAGAGAGAATTAAGGCAGGTTGCAGCTGTGAAATTCGTTTCCCTTTTAAGATTTCACTCTCACTTAAAAAAGCCTCTTTCTGTGTATACATTGGCTGATCGTAAGCTCGAGTCATTTTCTTCTCAAATTAATGTACTGCTACACTGCAACTGCCCTTCTCATATTTACATCTTGTTGTGAATCGTAAAAGATCGGATGCAATGGGACCCATGTCCGCTTGTATGCACTTGCACGTGAGTTGAGGGCTCCTTTGTGCTCCTTCCGCTCCTGAGATTGTGAAGGTGTGAGAAAAGAAAGACGAGAGGAGGGATATAATTTTATGGCTATTTTTCGCTCTGCACCTGCGTAACGCAATGATTTTGCCACAAATGTGACGCTTCGAATTGCAATTTTTCAGCCGTCAATTTGACAGTGCATTGCACTGCGTGAGGTCGCGTAGCTAAGTTTCCGTCGTTACTTGAATCCGTAACATTTCCTTGGTTGTCACTTAATGTGCACGGTGGTTGGAATTTCCAATGTCCATCATCAGGTAATGTTGGTAGCTGAGCTAACGCTTGGGTGTGGATAAGCTAACGGTTTGGATGCGTTACCCATCGGCTAGCTGTTCGCAGTTAGCCAGTTGTTCGCAATATGTGACTTGAACGCTGGATTTGATGAAAAAAAATTCGGACAGTTCAAACGCAAAAGATTACGAGAACTACTGTCGGCCACGTCATTTTCGATTCGAAACAAGGTGTTATTCTTATCAATTAGATGTAACGAGGTAAGGTAAAGAGGAAATGAAAACGTTAACCCATGTTACAAAACGTTTGGGCGTGTCTCGGACCGACATCCCAAGTCGTGAATTAACACGATATTCTCAATGGTCAAGTTTCATATTACTCGCGGTCAGGCAATTGACCACCAACTCTTGCCTTTCAGCCGCAGTGACACCAGCCCATATGCTCCGCTTCATGAAGCAAGAGCGAGCAAAATGTTGTGTTTTTGGCTGATTTATGCGCAAATTTTGGAAACGGCATCAAAAATCGATTAAAAACACAAAAGAAAGTCGTCATAACAAGACCACGTTGGAAGTTGCATAAAGGAATGGAAATGCAGCGGTTTTGGTTCTCATTCAAGCGCAGACAATTACACCACTATCTGCTTTTCCTTTCACGACTAGGAGCGACAATGACAATCAAACAGGTGACTTGAAATCCGATAATGTGATTCACGTGTGCGTAACCATTCCAATAGCTGCTTCATGTACTTCATGTACATACGCTTGTACGCACGGCAGCTCAAACTATTTTCCAATGTGTGCAATTTCCCCAACGTTTCTTCTTCTAAATGCAACCCTTCAGAAACTTTAACTACGGAATCGTCGATTAAGAGGGAACAGAATGTTTGAACCAGCAAAAGTAGATGGCTTAACACACTAGCACGGAATCCAAGACCATAACGGTAAACTAAATTACACGTTGGAAAAGACAAGCAAACGCTTACACGATAAAAGTGACACGGTAGAATGTCCTGAGTGCAGTGATCTGTACACTCAACCTTGTTCTCATGATGAAGAGAATTAGTAAAAATGCGTTCAAATGAGGAGCATAAATTCCATCTTGGCAGTCTGCACTCAAGTCTGAAGATTTTGATGGTTTTATTGCGATTTATCGCAATTTTACCAACCTTGCCTACATGTGTACACGATACTTTACTTTCACTCCCTCATAGCGTAAGGAAGCGATTAATGTGGCAGAGCGTGAAGTCTGTACCCCTGCCTTCCAATTCAAGTCGTCAGCTACAAGTTTTGAAGCTTTCGATGACTGCAAGAGTCGCTGATGGGAAATAGTCCGGAAAGTTCAAGGCTCAAGTACACGAGGCGAGAGTTGGAGAATTAGTTACGGCTCACTTTTTGCGATACAGGCGGAGATTAAAAAAACGGCGAAGATAAAAAAATATGATTTCGAACACTGTAAACTCAAGTCGGGAAACTTTGCAGTCACCAGTCTGAATTATCGATTTGAGACTTGGGAAGGAACAGGTTCTAACGACACAGGAAATGGAATAACAGGTACTGTTAAATCCATAAATTTGGAAGGTGAAGTTTCCCAATAGCGATGGATATCAGCAGGAGGGTTTGATGGGCGGAAGGAAATTGCTTTTAGTTTGTGACATCCTGCGCGTGTGAGCCCAAGGCCCATGGTTTAGCGTCCGAGATTCGAATCCGAGAAGATTACGGCACATGGCTTCTGCATTACTATGACGTCGAAGGAAATCATTTATAGATTTACAAAACCTCACAGTTTTTCTAACGGCGAGACGTGGGCGTCATGAAGTGGAAAATAATGCCTGTGTGTTTAAATTCAACTTACCCAACAAACCAACAGGAGTTCATCTTTGCATACAAAATGCATAGGAACTAATTATATTGGTTGCCGGTATAGCATTCATGTCCTCTCAAGTACTATAAGTGAAATGATTGGCAGAACTGTTGAGTCCCCTCGTTTTCAAATGATTTACAATGGGTCATTATTCTGGTTTAGTCAAATACCTAGGCATGGAATTTTCTCTTCTAGAATCCACGGGTCCCCCGCAAAAGAACGTTCTCCACGGTACTGAACGGTCCATGTATGAGTCTGTGGGAGTCTCCGTTGATCTGTCCCCACCTAGCCAATTTGAACGTTCTGGAGTCAATGCAGACTTTCTCCAGAAAGCAGCCACCGACAACTTCCCCTCCTGGTTCAGCCACGTCTTCATTCACAAATGTTCGGAGTCTGTAAGCAAACCCATCCAGTTGGAACTCACTCTTCAGGACGTGCGGACAAGACAGGCTGCTCTCTGAATCCTTCCTTCATCTTCAACCAACAAGGACAGGCATACATCGGTGTTTGGCCAAGGCTTAGCTGTTTTTAACAGCGAAACTCTGTCAGTGATTTCTATTGATCGTACCGGCTTTGATCTTCCCAGATGGGTTCAACCACTCGGCAACTTTACTAGTCGAAATTACCTGGTGGTGTGATTCAGTTTACGGGAAATTCATTAATGTACTGTGCCCACAGTTGGAAGTTGAGTCCTGTGCCACAGGTATCAAGTTCCTTTCGGCCACCCGTTCTAAACAAATAGAACATTGGAAGGACGGAGAGGAAGGTGGTGTAAATCCAGGCTTATGTCAGAACAAACCGCTAAAACAAACTGTCCTAACAGGAGTCCGGAACAAACGTTGACAAAAGCGGACCGGTGAATTTTCAAAGCATTAACGATACGTGATGGAGAAGTAACGACGAGGAGTGGACAATTCCGACAATTCCCCTCAGTGCGGTGAATAGGATCCGGCTTGCAACTCATAGGCAAAAGTTAGATGATTCATAAGAGACGATCCATCAACAACTTCTGCATTCGTGGAAGGCGATAAAGGCATGGACAAACTTTCGTAAGTTTTTATGAGCCATCAAAGACATTGTACAAGCTGCTGTTAAAGAATTTGCCCGAAGCTCAACATTATCCTCGGTAACCAGGCCCCGGAGAGCCACGTATCTGCTTTAGCTTCTGCTCCAGTATTCTTTTGCCTCTGTTTGATACTGGACTGCGCAAAACTGATATCATAAAAGGAGAAATTGAATTCACACGACAGTCATTTGTTGCTATGGTTATTTTCTCTCCTGCCTGCAAATAAAAGTGGATCATGTGACCCATGAAGCTCAATTCAGCAAACTGTTATCGTCCGTGGATTCACTTGTGAAAGGTTCCGTACGGTGTGCTATTGAAGCCATGCCTTTAAGGCATTGTCAACCTGTGCCATTGTAGTCACCATAGAAACCAGCAAGTACTGAAAACATAAATCGTTATTGAATAAGGATGTACCGTCCCTGAACGCAAATTCAAGTTACTGGATGCATCCGTCACCCTTCAGGCTACAAATAATCCATGATGAAATTTCGAAGCCTCAGAGACTCCAGACCCATGATTGGAAGACCATCATATTCGAGTGCATCAATACACAAAAAGAACCTCAACGTGTCAATGTCAACTGAGGAAGCTGCCATGCAGAAGGACTGTAATGCGGTCAAAAAGTTGTCTCTGTGCCACTGACTCTATCCCATACAACTGTAATAAACTCCTCGTCCCTTTTCCCTGAATTGTGAGAGCATTTGCCCGAAACTGCAGCATCGCTAACTCATTGTCAAAGCTCGAACATCATCGACACAAAACTTTTTCCAATAAAACCGCCGGCTTACATATATAGAGAGGAAATCCGTGCACGTTTCTCGCTAATGTGCCAATAGTAGCAGCCGCATCACAAGTGAAAGTCTTCCTTCTAGGTCCATAAGTCTGACATGGGGAATTCCGTGAGAAAAAGTTTGACGCTGTCGGAATGCAAGCTGCTTCATCACGCCGGGTCCAATGTTACTAAAGAAGGTACGTTGGTTGAGATTGAGGAATTTATAAAAAATGTATCAGAGATACTCCTGCGGAATACTTTCTTTGTTTACTTTCACTAGCTCTTGGCAATATTTGCTTGGCTGACACGTGATAGGAGGATGCTATTCACCAGTTTCTAATTTGACACGGAGAGAGCTCCGGCAGCAAATGCACAGCTTATTACGATTAGATGTTTGGAAAGAGATTGTACATGAGTGACATTCCAACAATGGAACGTGCTGTCGTAATATCTATGAGGAGATAGACAAACTTGGTGGTGTAAGACATTTTTTTTTAGAAATTTGAGTAACGTAATTGGTTACTTGGCTTTCTAGAGACCCGTTTTAGGGGTAGGGGTATCTTCTTTCACTGATAGGAAGAAAGTGAAATAAAACTGGGGAATTCTCCTTGATGATTCCTAAGTGTAGAGAGGTGTAGGTAGCATGTTTTATTAAGGCGTTAGGAGGTTTCAGTTACAGCAGGACGTAAGAACTGTCTGAATAGTGTAGCCTTAGCATACAGGATGGAGGGCTTTTAGCTAGAAGAAATTCAAAACACGTGATTTTATGTAAGCCTACTTTGACATAGTATCTACCAGAGTCTGTTTTCATTACGTTATCTGACTCGAGACGTTCAGTTAGAACAGTCCTACGGTACTGGTCTCAGGCCCTTAGAAGAGGAACTTTGATTCTTTTCATTAATTCCATGACTTAAGCCTTGCATCAAAGCTTGACTTGGAGGGTTTCCAGGGTAAATGGTACTGGACTTGTTGAAGGTTCTCGAGCCTTGCAGTGATAAAGTTTTCACTGGAAATAATAACACAAAATCAAACATCAAAGACTGAGCAATTAGGAGCAATTCTGAGGAAATCTAGTCTCTATCTAATGAAATCTCAAGAAACCCATTCTTTTGCTACTACCTGAGCCCGATTGGCACGGTAGTTTTTCGCGGAATTTTGTTTTATTTGAATAAAACAAAATGTCTTTTCAACTTTTAAATCTACAGGCTTGTGTCCACCAATTTGGGAGCAGAATCTTTGTTGGCCACTGACACACAATGGCTCTGAGGCAAATATCGCTTGTCCTCATTTCTGGACCGGGGCTGATACAGCAAGTAAGCCGTGGCTTTTAATGGAACATACAGTACTTAACAGTAATACAATTCTATTTGTATTCCTAGCATTCAACATTAGTAAAGCATGCACTTTATTTTCATTCTGGCACTATGTATGTATATTAACCTTTGAAATCGAAGTCGTAAGCATTTTTGCTTAAAGCTCATGCATTAATGTATTCATCCCTTTACCTGCTTCATCCCTTGACATGCCGTGCCCTAGTTTTCGCTTCTTAAGAAGAGGTTTTGGGAATTCCGAACCTGGAATTTCAGTCAAATTGACTTTCTCTTATTTTACCGCCCTTTCCTTGGCATTCAAAACCAGGTTTCAGGACACCAGAACTTTCAATATTTTATCTACTTTTCGGAAACTTTAATGCATCATGCCTGAATGATGTCAACAGCTATTAATTTTTCCACATGTTGTTTCTACGATGCCTACGCTGGGAAGCCGATTTCACGCCCCGACGATTTTTCCATTCTTGTCACAGTCATGTTGCAAACTTGGGAAAGTTTCCCAAGTTGTGCTAAAAATGCATTTTGAAATTTTACAAGCTGCTCAGCTCATTTAACCTTGCTTGAGCGCCCAAAAGGTGAGCTCAAAGGGGACTCACGCGTACCTCACGGGAGGGCAGAACACGTGTGATGGTGTGCCAATAAATAGGGGGGGCGCACGAGAGCTATCACATCAAACCAAAATGTCGTGGGAGTTTTCTAGCTACAGTCCCGCGTGGGTGAAAGCATTAAGTTTCACTTCACTTGTTGAGCTGCTACCACCCTCATGACAAGTTTCTGCTGCGACAAGCACAGTAAACTTTCTCCATGGCCTTTGTTGCTGGAATGACTGACTTGACTTTTACTACGGGGGAACTAAAACTAAAGACGAAACTTTTCTGTTAATGAGGCGTGATACCTCTTCACCTTTCACTTTCATGGGTAAATTGAAGGCTGGCTTGTAATTGTCGCAGATATTTTTGTAAAAATATAATGACAATAATAGTCTTTTCTTCTTCCCGGTAAGAGCAGTGAGGCATAAAAATTCTTCAGAGAAAGGAAAATCCCGCCTTCGCATATTTGAATATCAATATTAACATTTTGTAGTGGGTGGAGAAAGTAACTAGCTCTCCAGACTTATTGGTCGTAAGCTTCTGTCTCTCCTCTGCCTTCAGCCATAGAGGAAAGGGCAGGTAAAGGAATTGTATTGTTTAAGCCACTCTCAGTATTCTGCAATCAGCAAGTCATAGTTGCTTTGCCCCAGTTTCAAAATGCATTACCACCAGCACCCCCACTGGGAGTTATGGAGTCCATCTAATCCGGGGGCAGTGTGGCCCAGCTTTGTTAACCCCGGGACATGCACCACTGGCACTTGAGCCTGTCAATCCTTCTGAGTCTCAATCAATTCTTTGCAAGGTTACTCAGCCACTCTTGAACACTTTGAGAGAGAGTCATCTCTAACTTTGATTTCGGACTAATTATCCGAATGATTACTGCTGTCACCACGGCACAGTCGAGCCCTTTTGCTTGCTGCCATGCGGCTGCCAGTCACCAGGCTATGGAATGACCACCCTTTCACGTTTGATTAAAGGAACGAAATGGGATGATAAAGCACAGAGCTTGTTATTTCTACCAGTCCCCGGCTGTTTAAACTATTTTCCCCCGGGAGCATGTGACAATCAGAACCCCTTTCACAGAAATGAGAACGAAAAGTATTGAAAATCCCAGCTGTTTCCATTGTCACTGGAAAAATTGCAGTCACAAGAGAATTATACGAAAGCTGAACCATGTTCACATCCGTGGCATCCCCTCAGGTAAAGCCAGGCAGTCAGGTGACCTTTAATTTTCATCTGTCTTTTTTCTCCTCTCAAGATTATGAGGACATGGGACAAGAACGCTTTGACAATCGGGTCTTACCTGCCCCTTGTGCATTAGCTCAATGGAGGAATGAAACGTTATGGTTCCATAAAAAAGTTTTTGGGATCTGATTCACCCGCAAGCCATTTCTACTACCGTATACCCTTTGTGGTCTGTCTTGTCAAAGCTGCTGGTATTTAAAAAGCGGTTTTCGTTATTGTAACGGATAATTGAAAAAGTAGCTGGGGGATCTGTCGTGTAACTGTTCTCAGGGTTTCTTAAGAATTAATTCCGCCTACTACAAGTGAGACACACGTTATGTAGGTGGAACTCAAAGCTTTTGAGTAAGTTAGCCTTCCTGCTGAAGTTACTATCTTTGGCTTTTTTATGTTGCTCTCCTGACCAGGAATAAACCTTCTAGAATCCCAGCCAATGTCTTTCACTGCAACGGTTCCATTCCCGTGAGAGTAAGAAAACAAACCTTTGATGAAAGGCTGAAATCATGTGCCCTATTTCATCACTGCTGGCGACTGGTGATGTGAAAACATGTTATGTTTTGTTATGGGGAAAGCTACTCCTTACTCAGTCCATAAGAACTTATATGACGTTCTTGCTACAGATGCGTAAGCTTGTTGAATTTCAAGTCCTGTGCTTAAGAATTCAGTCTTTGAAACTAGATCCCAAAATGCCCACTGACTCGTGATGGTACCGCTGTTAGCCGGCGCTGTTCTTCCCATCTGGCGAAATATGCCTCCTGCAATAATGACTCCGGAAGATAAAGACTTGGAAAGTTTTCCAGGCAGAGTTAACGAAGAGGAAGAACCCTACAAGTTTTTCCAGTTGGTCATAGGAGCTAATGTAGTGCATATTTTACAAAGATCTGTTACATCCTCATGCACGGTTCCGTATCCTACTTAATCGTGTTACGTGATCGTCTCATTACCTCTCGTGAAGGAATACAGTCTTTTGGAGAAAGGTCACGGAGCCATCCCTTCCTACGTATAACGCACTTCGTCTTTTTTCACTTTCACTTTTTCTACCGGCGACATTACGTAGAGGACGTGATGACAACTTTCACAAGACGCGTAAAACGTTATCAGCACGGCCCTCCAAACTGTCGAGAAAGGCAAATGCGTCTTTCCCAGCTCTCATATGCTTGAGTTTTGACGTTGGATGCGATACAATCACTTTCAAGGTCATGCTAGGATTCGTTTTGCTTCGAGTGTGATGATAAGTTTGTTACCTGTCTTTTAGTGATGTGATGATGAGTCTATCTTTCTTGTGATTTGTGATGTTTTATTCCATGTGAAGTTTGACGTTTGATATTTTATAATTCCATCATCTCTGAGACTCGAGACACCTGCGATGATTACGAAACCCGGGATCGGGGCTATTCCGAGTGCTTGGCAGCGCGTCACATGCCATGTTTTTGCAATGTCGAAAGACATGGCTTGAAATAATTAATTCATTTTTTAATTAACACGAAACGTCTCTTGCAGGGTTTCTCACCAGAAAATGTGAATCTTCCGGCAAATGGGAGCCGTTTGGCACAAACATTTCGGAATTCTTCCCATGCTACAAAAAGCAGTTTATCGATACAGTTCTCCTCCCGTTGATTCGAAACCGGGAAATCACAGCGGTAAGGACGTCTCATTAGCTGTTTAAAATCCACGCTTTCTTGTTTAAAAATTGTTGAATCACGAAATCCTTTCAAAGGTCTGGATCTGTTCCAGCTGCTTTGCAATGACTATGCGAATTATTTCCGCTTCAACGCCTTTGAATTCAAGCACGCCTTGACTTTATTCATGTATTTCACAGGCTGCAGCTGGCACCCGGGTTTTAGAAATGGTTGGTTTGACGCTGTCAATGGTATCCCTCCTGGTTTCTCTGCTCATCTTCTGGAGATTCTCGTAAGTAGCTTACACTTTCTTTGGAAAAGGCTAATAAGTTTTTTTTCGATGGATCTAGCTATTTTTTGCCAACTTTTTAATACACTTAATCCAAAGCTTTTCCTGTCATCCTGCATTAAAAATTGTAACTTACCTAGCATCAGCTTCCGTAACTTTCGTAGAAAAAGAAATCATTCCTTGTTAGTCAGGAGGATTATGCGAGATTCAAAATGAAAATGGATTGAGACATGGAGCTTTTATCTTAAATCTGTGTCTGAGCTGGATTGAAATCGAAAGTTGCAAGTGCCTGTAACGTGGGTCTTTGCCAGAAATACGTACAATCAAATCCTTTGTCGTGGATCTCTTATATGGAATTCCTGCCCTGGCAAATGAAATTTTTTCTATTTGCCTTTAAATTTAATATCACATCCATTGTGATTCGAGCAAGCATCGTGGGCGCTGAATCGGAAGGTTTTTCAAATAGGGTGGGATTCGTCCCCTAGCAGGGATTATTTCTCAATAGCTATGAGTTTAGTTCAAAGTAAATAATTTCATTTTTTTAAAAAAAGTTCCAGCTGACGCATTAGATACTGCGAAATGAAATACGAAAAGTTACAAAAAATTGAAGGAGACTGAGAACTAGACTAAATCTACGGATATTCAAGACCGTGCATGGAATCAGCAAATGCAAATTCTTAATTACATCAAGTCTCACCATAAGTTCGATATTTTCGCCAAAATAAGAATGAAATTCGCTAAATGAACTCAATTTGCTAACTCTAACCTTAGGAAAACTCATTGGAGCGAATGATTTGATGTAACGAAATGATAACGTTCCTTATTTGCTACGCAAGTAAATATAAATTCGATTTGAAACGGGTTTGAATTTGAATATCACGAATTGATTGGACCTTTCCCTAAGAATTTGAAATAGACACGCTGTATTCCATTGCCAGTAGCCTTCACAACTCCTGGAACCCCTTTGCAAACATTAATAATCTTTTCTTGGTAACTTTGATCACAGAAACTTGTGGAACAATAGGACCAAAATACATAGAAATTTATTCGTTGCCATGGGCATCCAAGTCCTGGTACGGCTCAGCATTTACATCGACCAATACATCATTGGGTCAGAGAGGAACTCGGATTCTGACTACACTGGAATCGCAAAATCGGTAATACTTGTTGCTAAATCTTAAATGAATAGGTTCAAATATCCACGGGTTACAATCCATTGCTTCAACAACACAAGCAGGAGAAAGCGATGAAAGCAGCCCCATCCCGTAGCTCACTTTCCCTCAAACCTCTTAACCTGTGAACTCTTGTCTTGATTGCAAGAACCGTTACTTGGATCTACGCGCTACTTAAAATCCTCCTGTCAGAGGAAATTTCTCCACCTCTTCAAATCCTAATGATAAACACACGAGACATTGCTTAACCTTGACGATAAAATTGAGGAGCATGCAGCTAACAAATGATGTCTTTTACCCTGCCTAGATTTGGAAAAACAGATTAACTTCCTGGAATCCCTCTTGTTACAATCACGAGATTGAGCACAATAGGCATCGAGACTAATTAGTGCGTAGACTACCTTGCTTTCCGGAAACGCTTTTACAGTTAGACAGCATCCCTTTTCGCACAATGTCCAACTTCTTCAGTTGTCTTAGTCTTGGAAGTTTCCAGGGCAAAATCTAATTAATGCTGGTGAACCTAATGAAACTCATTGAGTCTCTTCGTACGAATGTATGAACTACCACGTCTTTCACTGCACAATAGACTGGTACACGCCCACTTATCAGCTAATCGTTAATCAGGATTTTCAGGAACTGTTGAAAACTCTCTCCTTCCTATCATCCAAGTATGCGAATTCAATAGCTTGAGCCGGGAGCTCGCTTGAAAGGATTTCAGGGAATTTTTCTAACAAAAACACACTATCGTGCAACTTTTACCTCAATGCATGGTTGTTGCCACGAGGCCATGGTGGCACGTTATGCCAACGTTCCTCTAGCTTGTCACTTTAGTTGCAAACGTAATGAAGGATTACCAGCCCATTGGGATCGTTCAAGAGCTTTTTAAATCACGTACAGGGGCTTCACGTTTTATACGGGGGGGATGAGAGAGTTGGAGAGAAGGCAGAAGAGCATGAAACGGAATCCTGCCGTTGATAACATCAGGTCTAATGGCTTAATTTCACCCTCGCTTAGGCAGATAAAGGAAAGGAAATTTGCTGATTTTGTGAATCACAAGTATCATCCTCTTTTTTCACTCTCTATTAAACCTGGAGCAGCGACAGGGACTTGAGCTCAAGCTGATGAGATTGTTTCTCACGGAACGTGGAGAAGAAACAATGAGAGCGATACAATTTTTCCCTCCATGCATGCATTCTAACATGGATTTTAAATTGATTTACGTGACGAGGCAATTCACCCAGTTTTTACTTTCGAGCATATGCAAAAACACGATTTTTCCCGTCCCTCCAAACCCAGTGAGCGTCAACCAATCTTTAAGAACACTCCGGTATTGGATTTTGATATGGCGGTTCTAGTATGCATACCTTTGAATATGAAGTATGTACGACGTTTCCTTCAAATGACTAAAAGCCAGTCATGTGACACCAAGTTCCTATTTACTCAAATAATGTGCATACTTTCTCGATAAGAGTTGCTCATGTTGTATAAAATCCAAGAAAAATACTTTTTTTATATGTACAGGCGTATCTGTGCGAATTCATGTACATTTTACTGGAGTAT
>VRMD01002192.1:0-13997 GCA_009872375.1 Sminthurides bifidus | reverse complement strand
AAAAACTCTGTCATGATTTCCCTATCATTGAGAAAAAAATTTCGATTCCGCCAACTTTTACCCTAATAGGAAAATAACATTGGCTGGAATGATATCAATATCAAGGTTCAGGTTCAGGAATAATAAATACGAAGCACGAGCCAAATGTATACACGATCCTAACGTCAAAGGCAATCCCTTTAGTTTAAAATGGAGGCGTGACTAATCCGACCGAACAATAGGTGCTATAGTGTAAACTTGATTGAGACACTACTAAACTTGAGTAAGACTGGTAGTTATCACAAATTAACTTGTCTAATTAACATTACTATTTCACACACCAGTCACCGTTCCAAGCGTTCACTGCCAATAATTATGTGATCCACTCTACAAGGCTCATTGTCTCTTCCTTCTATTTGAAATCTTCTCTCGTCGTCGTCCACTCCCTGCTTCTAGTGCGCATGAGGTTAGCGCTAAGATACCCGGGTAACAGAGGCTATAGGCTGGCTGTATACTTGCCTACAAAAAATTCTAATTCACCAACTCTGTCTGCCTTGGCAAACATTCGAGACGTTCGAGGCTCTGGTTCCTATAAGTAGAATTCTTCTGCACTCACTCATGCACCCTTTCCGTCTGGTCTATTTCGCTCCGAGTTCTTCTATAGTATTCCATGCAAACCCTTGCAGTCAGTGGTAGAAACTGGTGGCCGGAGGAATTCCCTGTTCGTTATCATCGTCTACAGAACTGTCTCTCACTTTTCTCCGTGCTAGTACTCACCGAGTTTTCAAGTCTCCTCCATCCTCCTCCACGAGTCTGCACCTTTTCCACACTCTCCTCCACCTTTTACTCGCTCGCTGCTGCTTTAACTCTAGCCTGTCATTTCCCCTGCAGTGTTATAACTTGTTCCAACGCCTGACGTACATTATCGCTCACTCACAGTTCCGTCCTTACTACAATATTCATCGGCCCGAAAACCCAGAGACACACCATAGAGCGTAACAATCTTCGTGTTCTAGGGGTACGACCAAGTGTTCCTATCGCACTTCTTCCCCGAGTGCTTGGTCTTTACCAGTTCCGGAATCAATGTCTGACCAATTTTACAGCACCTTGTTTACAGCATTCCTCGTGCTTTCTCCGGTCGATTCAACGACTAGACTTTCCCTCGAGGCAGGAATATTTTATGCAGTCATTTTAATCATTCAGGCCTAGGGTTACATAAATTAACAATTTTCACCCTAATTGATGAAGCTTGCGAACTTTGTTCAAACCGTACATTGTAATCGATAAGGTTGTCCGGACTATGAATGCAATGGCCGCAACAAAGGAGAGGATGAAGGAGAAAGAAACTTTTACAAACGTTTTATACCCGTTTATTACGTAGAATGTGCGACAATTGATGTTTTTGTGTCCAATTGGACCAATCAGGCTCATCCACAGCAATGTAAACTTCGGGCGGTTAGTTAGCAGCTGTGACGGGTTCCTGATTGAAATCTCCTCAAGTCCAGATTCATAAATAACGAGCTGTGGAAGAGTTGAACAATTTTGAAGAAGAATCAGCTTTATTAGAGGCAGAATCTATTGACTCAACTCTTGCTTGGTCATAATTACTTGGATTTGAATCTCACCTGAAGCTAATGTTATGTTTGGATGAAGCCTTGGAGTTTATTACCCTTTTAAAAGTTGACTATGAGGTTCTTGTGAGAGCCTTTCTCTCGCTAAAGCCAACGAATTTAACAATAGATATGCATACTTGGGGCCTGGTCTCGAGCGAAAAAGCCGGCCGTTTACGAGTTAGTGAAAGGGTGGTGGGTGGAGGAGGAGAGGGAAAAGAGAGGAGTGCGAGTGCGAGTACGAGTGAGATTTTGCGCCACCAAGGATTAGCGGCGCAGCTACATGTATGTACTCTCATTGATGAAGTCGAGGGGTTAGCAGGGCTAAAATAGAGAATTTTCTGCGACAAATAGCCCCCGTGCGCCCTGTTTCGGCTCGTCGTCCCGTTCCCGTTCTCACTGCCATTCAGCTTGATTCATGTGCCCTTCCTTTAATTCCTCATCTTCTTTCGCGTCCCCTCGGCTAAAACGCAAAACAGTTGATGCCACACTCAAGCTCGTAGAAAGGAGCAGAGGTATTACGGGATGTAAGAAAACCGTACATAACATGGGAGATTCTTATAGTCAGGGATGCGGCCATTCCCTTTTCAGCCGTGAGTTCAGAGATCCCTATGTGACTCGTCAGTGCCTACCATTAAATCCTCAGTTTGTTATTTAGGTAGGATCACTTAACGAAATTTAGCGAATTATTTGCACTTGTGAAAATACAGGTCATCATTTTAATTATTTTTTGTATTGGAAAAGATCATAATAGTTTCTTCGGTGGAAGTGCTGCTCATAGACCGCCTTGCCTTCTGTATTTCGTGCTAGTGATGAAAATTTTTTGAAGGTGTTTTTCTGACCCCGGAGTCATTTTCTAAGCGAAAGTGTATTGACTTGATGAAGATTTTTTTGTTACGACATTTTTCGATGAACTTGTATTTGTGATAGTGACTCTTGTGAGTTTTCAGGAAATAGGAGTTGTTTATCTTGAAACAAATAGGATTAGCTGAATTTCGACGCTATAGTTAAGTTTTTGTTGCTCAGCTGAAAGTTAGTACCGAGTTTTAAGCCGTGGAGGAAGCTTGGATCGTTTGTTGAAGATATTATGTACTCTAAGTCTTCGATGAAACGGGATCGGGATCGGGACGGTAGTCCAGTCATGAATAAGCGGTCGAGATCAAGTTTGGGCCGCTATGACCAGGATTCTTCGGATGGAGGAACTCCGCCTGAACGAAGACGCCGAGCGGATCATTCACCACCGCCACCCGTGACTTCCCGAAGAGGTTACGATGATTATAGGGGTTCTAGCAGCAGCGCGTACAAGGACGTGTAAGTTACTGGTGAATATTAGTTATTGGAGCCTTAACTCTCCTGTATTCCAAGGAATGCTTAACTTACTTAAGTTTGGTTTTGGTTGAAGGGGTTCCAGCCGGTCATTTCCTTATAAGGTATTGTGCATCTCTTCACTGCACTCGAAGGCTTCAGATGAAGTTGTCCGTGAGACCTTGTACCGAGAATTTAAACGATTTGGTGACATAAGTGTCAAAGTAGTACATGAGCCGGATGAACGAGTGGCCTACGTGTATTTTCGAAGTTACGAAGATGCGAGGGATGCGAAGCATAGCAAATCAAGGATTATTATTTATGACAAGCCGGTGATGGTGGAAGCAGCCTACGAATCCGTACCAACTGGAACCTCAGCATCGAGTGGAGCTGGTGGCAGCAGCTCTCGCTACAACGATGGATACAGTGGCAGTGTTAGCGGTTCAGGGGGTGACAGGGGTGGGTATTACCGAAGGTTAGAATTGTTTATGGTTTATTATTTTTTAAGAAAGTTGATTTCACCGCGGCTTGGTAAAATATCTCGTGATGCTTGTACTACTGTACTTTCAACATGTTCCAGCGGAAGGATCCATTCGAATCATGTGTGTGCTTGTAATTCTGTGATAAGTTCCAAAATGCTAGTTTTTGATGGTTCGTGATCAAGTTAAAACGTTTTTTGAAAGTTGAGGGCACAAGTCGTAAATGTGCACTGCCAAGCCTTTTGTATGGCTCCAGGGTCACAGCGCTCACAGTTTGAACCAAGGTGTTCAGGAGGAGGAGGAAGTTCTGTGAGTCCTGACTATGAAGTGATGATGCCTAGCACTTCGTGAGCGCACGGTCTGGAAAAGAGGGAAATCAAAGAAAATCAAGAAATTGATGCTTGTGAACAAAAATTGTTACCCGATCAATTTCAAAGAGCTGTACGTGGAGTGAGTTGTCATAATCAAGCATTATTCTCTGTACACCAAAAGTTTTGTGAGGATCCTCGATACAGATAGGGTTCCCATCAGCAATAGAGCGAAGTTTTCGATAATTTTTGAATAATTCAGATTCTTTCTCAAAGTGTTTTAGTCGTGTATCTAGAAATTTTCGTTTCTGTGATAATCAGTTTCGGCATATTAATTTTGTATCTGCCTATCGTATGACCTTCTGAGGGAGGTGTTTGTGTTACCCATTGCGGCATTTGATCAACTCGTCGGAACTGTAATTCTGTGTCAGTTCAGTGCCACGTTGTGCTAATCAAGAACTTTGCATGTGGAACGCACTGCGAACTGAGAAGTTGCCGCGGCATCATAATTGTGTATTGTGCTTAAGCAGATCGGAGTTAGTAGTAGAACCATAACTTATTGGCACTTTAAATGATCGGTTTTCAGTTACTGATATAGTTTTGGAAGTGTTTTAAGAAATTCCCAGTTATCCTTAAACCACACTGCTAAATTAGTAGACCGGTGCCTTTTAAATTAACATGCTTTCTGGCAGTTACTATTGTTTATCACAGTCAACTAATCGAATTATCAGTTCATGGTGCAAATTACGAAGACATACAAGAAATAGTTTTGGCAGTTTAACTTGTGCGATAGTACAACTATCAACACCGTTTCAGTCGTTTTTAAAATTGAGGCTATTCTTCTAGAGGAGCTCTTCACTCTTCTTGTTATGTACGAGCCATACTTCTTGTGATAATACAACTGTGCCCTTTTAGTTAAAATCTCGGCATGCTGTCTGTATTGCGCTAATACGCTGAAAGAGAATTTATAATATTCAAATGACCATGAATTTGGAAATTGTGCGAAGCGTCATTGTGAGAGTGTATGTGTGATTGACGGAGGAGCTCAGGTGTTTTAGAGCTCTGGTGTTGGTTATTACATGCGTTTGTGGCAAAATTGTTAGCCGATGCTGCGAGGTAAAAGAAGCAAATGTGTGTAGTGAAAAATTACATGGGCTAGGATTGTTTTGAAAGGTAAAAATGTACATGCATGCTTTAAAAGTATTTCTTTGACATTGAGCAGCCTTCAAGCGCTGTTCTGTTGCTGCCACATAGCGGTAGCACGACTTAGCTTCGCATTCAGAATTCTTACACAACATTGAAGCTGTAGCAACATGTTATCCGGAATATTCTATGCATTTTTTTGGCACCACGTAAGTATGTATTTTGTGGAAGCTTTAATTCCCTACCTGAAATCTTCTAGATCGCCTATGTATGAGCCTCGAAGTCATAGAGACGAACACCACGAAACACATGGTCGCTCCGGTGGACGCACTTATGAACGCGGAAGCAATTTCGCTCATCACCACCCTCCGCATGCTCCTCCGCTTCAACCTGGTGGACCTTACCCTCTTAGGACACATGATGGAGGATATGGCCGTCGTGAACCACCAATGCATCATCATGACCAGCATGGACCGGGATACATGGGTCATCCTAGAGGCATGGGAGGACATTATGGCAGGTAATAGCTTTTTTAATAGACTAGTTTTTATTGCACCGATATTTGGGTAGTACGAAAGGCAAGTTTCACCACAGGAATCAAAGACATCAATGCTTTTTCGTAGATATGCCAATGGTCCCCCAGGAATGCCTCGACAACCAGAAGGACAGCGACTTTACGAAAATAAGAAGGACAAATTCCCAAATTACCTCCACCATATTCCTCCAGAGGAAGATCCTTTGGCTACTCGCACTCTATTTGCAGGGAATCTAGAAGTTAACATCTCGGACGAAGAGTTGCGGCAAATTTTTGGGAGATTTGGTACAGTCGAAGACATTGATATCAAACGTCCTCCTCCGGGAACAGGAAATGCATACGCTTTTGTACGATTTTTGAATTTGGACATGGCTGCAAGGTAATCCCGAAGTAAACCTTCACTAATCAGTTGAAGGATATCTTATTATTCTTGAACATTGCATGTTACAGCGGATTGAATTTAAAATTCATTTTTAGGGCTAAAACTGAACTTTCTGGACAATACATCGGTAAATTCCAATGCAAGATTGGCTACGGTAAAGTCAATCCCACAAATAGAATTTGGATTGGAGGACTTGGACCATGGACTACGATGGCTCAGTTAGAGCGTGAGTTTGACCGTTTTGGGTCCATCAAGAAAATTGACTGGGTGAAGAATGAGCCAACATGCTACATAACTTTCGAGACCGTTGACGCAGCTCAAGCTGCCGTAAAAGACATGAGGGGCTATCCTCTAGGAGGGTCTGACAAACGATTACGGACCGATTTTGCGGACAATGGCGGATTCCCTCCGCCAAAGAAATATCCTGACGGTAAGTGTAATTTCAAGCCAATGGCATTTCTCTTGAAATCTCTAGCTAGTATTTCACCTTCTGTAGTCCTATCTGAAGGATACTTGTAGCATGTAGTATGTAATGAAATGGACTCATTCAATTCGTGTCTTAATGTTATTGTTACTAAAACATCTATTATGAATCCATTATTGAATCAAATTCACAGATGACGCTACTTCTGGAGCTGGAGATAGCGCTCTTACCCAACCGCTGCCACCTGCGTCCGGACATTCAACAGATATCAATACCAGTCCTAGCGATACAGAATCTAGAGAGGGTAGTAGGCGCCGTAGCAATGGAAATTCGACTGCCGGCGGACTTGCTAGCGCCAAGAACGTGTTTGATATCAGCAGAAAAGTTCCAATAGGATGGACTGGATCTTTAATTCTGAAAAACAGCTCGTTTTCTTCCAAGTAAGCATTGCAACGCAACCACTGAATCAAATGTAGTTCCTTTAACCAATTCTTTAGTCTCTACGAATTTCATGGTCATGTAATGAACGTCATGTATGAATTTTTAGAATGTATATGACTAGCGGAGACTTGGAGGCAGTCGAAGGCCTGATGAAAGACGAAGAGGGCAAAAACCAGCTTCGTATAACGCAGCGATTACGCTTAGATCAGGTACGCATTAAAGCATAAACTACTTAGAAATTGATTTCTAATATCTATGAGAGGGGTAACTAATACGATTGTTTGTTTTAGGCTAAGTTGGATGATGTAATGAAACGCATCACCATGTCTACTTCGCATGGTGTATTTTTGGCTATGCCAGCTTCGATATCAAGCCCGCAAGATGCTGACAATGGAGGACTTGTCCAGTCACGACCTTTGCGTAACTTAATGCAGTATCTGAAGTTAAAAGAAGCTGCAGGTGTTGTCAGTTTAGCCGGAAAAGATGCAACAGGGGTGTTATATGCCTTTCCACCCTGTGCATTCAGTGTTGAGTTACTCGCTCGTGGATGTCCATCATTGGATGCAGATATAAAAGAAGACCATTTGGTAGTGGTTGTTATTCGTGGCTCCGCATCAGCGTAAGCAGGTGCACTAATCAGAAATAGCCACATTTCGGACGAAATCCCATAAGTGTTTAGCCTCTAGTTTATTTCTTGTAGCCTTTAGCGTACTCAATTGATCTGTGTCCTGAGTACTCGTAATTTTAAGCTTTTTTACTTAGTTCGTTTAGCTATTTTAGTTCGTAGTTTCGTTAAGCTTAGTCGCTTAATTTGCATCAAGAATGGTTAGACTTCACCGAAATGTCTAGACATGGTCGGAGTCAGCTGCATATTGAGACATTTTCTGTCCATAGATTTCATCGGAGTTAACTTTAACTTGGATAACTTCCTGCAGTGATGTCTATTTTTTCCCTGTAGTTATTTTCATCACGCTGGGAGTACGTAACATCTGATGTAAACACTGCAAACCTTCTGTCGACAGGGTTGTATCAGTTATTCCCCTTCCTTTTCATTTCATAGGCTCGTGCACTGCACTGTTGTTGTCGTTTAACTAGAAAATGGTGGGGGTGTTTGTATCGACACAATGTTCATGGCTTAGGAATTTGTTCTCGTTTTGGGTTTAAAGTTAGTAAGGTTCCTTTCTCCTGGTGCCAGTACTATGTCGGGATTGTGACAATAAGTTAACGCCACATGCCCGATTTTGTGTAACATAGAAGCAACCTTGCTTAAGCCGGCTGGCTATCCGTGTATTCATGGTTCTGGAACTTCCGTTCTTGTGTCTATGTAAATATTTAGGTACCGTGTTCGTGACAGCCTATTAATGACCAAATTAAGTTTATCAGCGATAATCCAAACGTGTAACATGTCGGTTTTATTTTAATTCCTGATTTGTGCCACTGTTAGCAATTCTAGTATCTTCTCAATGGGGAATAAAAATACTTATCATTAATTTTGTTGATGTAGCAAACTTTCGTCTAGATTCATTTGTGAATGAAGGTTTTATGTGTTAGTGGCTAGTCTGCGTAGGATAGGTTTGTCATAGTGCTACAGTTGAGCCACAACAGGAGGTATTTGCCACCTGTCTCTTTTTGTGAACAATTTAGGTGGTTTAGGCTGACGTGAATTGCTGAGGAAGGTCGGTTGTATTTTAAGGAATAGGGACCAAGATTACGGTTGGAGTCACCCAAACATGGATAGAGCAGGTGAGTTGTGTGTGCACAAAGCAATCAGTTACAAATCAGACAGCCTGTTTTCGTTGTACTCTGTAAGGGGAATTACGAAAGGTAGATTGTAGTTGTAGGGAAGTAGTGAAGGAGCATTAAACGCATAAAGCAAATACAGTGGAACATCAGAAGATGATTCTGTCGAGCTGAGGTACCTGATATCCCAGCAGAGATTGCAACGGGAAGATGAACAAAAGCATATGAATGCGTTGTTCTTGGCCGAGACAAGGCGCACAGCATACTGCAGTATAGGATTGATGCTGTATTTATTTAGAGACTCCGTGTAGTTCTGTACATAGTCAAGAGAGACTCGTGAACAAAGTGCAGGCAGATAAGATATTGAAAAGGTTGTACAATTGGTGCAGGCAGATGTGGCTTGAGTATCTTGAAACGATACAGAAAGACGATATGCTTTATGCTGTGGAGTGTCTTGGGATTCGGACCGAGCACTCGATTACACTAATGATGAGAAACCTCCAAGGGAAATAAATCCCTTGGGAGCATTGGAACATGCTATGGTTTTACGAAGAACAATCTATTTAGTCAGTATAAGAAGCTCTACGTTGTTGATTTTATTATCATGCGCACTACTTCTGAATACGTCTGCTACCATGCATAAAATTCATTATGTAGCTGATGAGGGAGATGAAGCTTTGAAATGATCTCTGGATGCAGACATCAACCACTGTGATGTGAATCTGCTCATTTCGTGCATCTTCACGTTATATAGTGGAGGTACCAGTGTGTGTGTATGTGGAGGTAGGCAAGGATTGAATCCATGAAAGAAATATTAGTTTTAACTTAGGTTAATAAACTGTCTTTTTAGAAGTTCAACGCGTGCTTGATGTTTCACTTTGGATTCTCAACTAAAAGACTTTTCAACAAGTGGCTGCATTTGTCCCGTAAGGTAAGTCAAAATCAAGCAATTATTAGTACATTCAGTTCATCGGAATTTCCACACGCTCGCATTAATTTGCTGCGCGTAGGCATTCTATAATTAGTTTGAAATCTGCTGGTATGTTAAGCATTTCTGGGGTTGTATTCATAAGAACCGGCACAAGCATTTTCCATGCACTACAGACTGTGGAAGTATTAATTGTTCGGATCAAAATTTCTTATTCAAGTCGCATTTTATAAGTCTCTACGTTAAGTGCCTAATTGGCAGCATTTAATTTTGTGATGGACAGCTATTGATGATTAATGTTCGGCGTATTGATTTGTCTATTTGCTGTGCGTTATAGTGATGAAATGGAATCTCCATTGGACATTTTAAGTCGCGCGGCAGGCATGGTCTCAAGAAGTAACACTGAAAGTTCCTCAGCTTCTTCAACTTCCTCCAGGAAGCCAGAAAATAGTAATTCAAATTCATCCACCTCGTCAACAATAAGTGTGACCTCTGACCCGGTACCAAGGACTGACAATCAATGTAGAATTTTGAAACTAGCTTTAGTGAGTTCTGCGACCACAACACCTCCGCCCGGAGGAATTTTACCACCAAAAATTAGCCCACCGATTGCAGTACCACAAAATTTGGCTCTGAACGGCAACGGTCATTACATCAAAACTGAAGACAGTAAGTCAACTTTTCAAGCAATTTCATTGACATATCGTCATTAATCTGGGAGTACCAACGTGAAGTTTGAGAAGCTCATGGTACGTCAGAAGGTTCGCTTCAGCAGAACGAGGAACCCAATGCTATGAATTGTCTCATTTGTGGCTGAGCTGAGCTCAAAGTGTGATTATGATTAGCTATTTCGATGAGAAATTATGCTGCCTTGTCTCAAGCCTTGCCAAGAATCCAGAGGTATATACATGCCTGTCGTGCAAGTGCTTTTTCTTTGGAATGTAAGAGGTTGACGTGGAAATGTGTGGCATGGCCTAGACACGTTTGAAGGAAATTAAATAGCATTCCTAGTGGAACATTTCAATTGAATGTAAATTTCTTTGTGTATGAAAATTCTTGCTTAACGAAGCTCTTTGTTGAGGGTGATGTAAAATGCTGCATAAGACCAAAGTTTCTCTGTGAGGTTCATTCCGCTATTGTTCTTCCATGGTTATTCCTCACTGAATCGTGATTCTGTTTTCAAGATCTTTGGTTTAGTTTGTAGAATCGCTTTGGTCAATTTGAATGCACAAGAATGCTTTCAATTTTTGCAGAAATTCGTCCTGTCGATGATGATCTACCGGTTAATCTTGGTAAACGCCCAGTCCTTTCCCCTGGCTCTCCGCCTACTAGGAAGCGAGAAGCGAATTTGAACTTGGATAGCGATCCTGACAGACCGTTAGATTTTTCTATGAAGAAACTAAGCAACAAGAGGGTAAAAGATGACTCAGACTCTGACGAAGGTGAGGGACCGGTGTACAGGCAGCATAGCTGGCGAGATTTCAAAATGAAGCGGAAGCGCCCAAGTGTCATTTCTTACGCCAGTCAAGCTCAGCAGAACCAGTATCATTCATACTCTGCACCAGAAAATCTTACGCACCAGCCACTCAAACCTAAGTACCCTAATATCGTTCGTGATGAATCTGATGCTTTAGACGTTGATGATCATTTCAAAAAATCACTAGGATTAGAATTTTACAACTCCGTGTTTTCCGCAGGTTAGTTAAGCTCCGAAATTCATTTGAATTCTGAACTGTAGCAAAAACCGACTCGTTGTTGTATCATTTAATAATATCTTGTGCTAATTGCGATTGCAGACAAGCGGAACGCGGAGAGTAAACCCGACGAAGTTCCTGCGTCTAGATCTCCTCCAATCATGGTTGACGTCAAGCCTTACAAGCCGTCAGCTAATTCTCAAGATGTTCCAGGGAAGGAAAGTAAAAGAGAAGTAAAAGTTGAACAACCTTCAGCAGGTAAGATTTTGTTCTTATTCTTCATCATTGTTTGTCTTAACCATTCTCTATTTTTAAAACCACGTATGTTTTACAGTTGATGATCACTTTGAAAAGGCCTTGGGAAAATCAACATGGTTGAAGTTGAAGGGACTTTGAAACAGACTTGTTATTCTATTTTTTGGGGGTTTTATTGTTACTTCGAATGCTGACAAAGTGAACGGTTTACTTTTGTTGGATGATTCACTTTGTTACTTTCATCTTTACACAAGTGTGTTAATTTTGGTTAGTTATTGGCGTGATAGACAAGCCGCAATTGCGTGACAGAATTCGCTTCCCATTATAGCTAACTTGGTCATTCCACAAGTAGATGTGTCTCAAGTCGACGTACTAGATGATATTATTCAGATTTATTAACCATTGTTATTACACCTATAAATTACCTTGAATACGTCAATTAACTCAGTATAATTAATGACTACCTATATTGCAGTCAGGAGCGCACTTCAAGTGTCTTTTGGACACAGTAAACCTGCTCCAACCTAGCACAGAGCAGCGTATTTGATTGGCTTTAGAATTCCTGGGTAGGGGTATTATTGTCATGGAGGTTGTTGTTGATTAGTAGCTATTTGCTTCTCGCAGTTGGTTCAGCTCAAAACTCAAGCAGAATTTAAGAAGAAATATGTCGTTTAGCTCCGCAGTGGCAGCAAAGCCCTTGAATCGTATCTTTGTATGAACCAAAAGGACCGAAATTCGCGTAGATTCTAATGCTACGCATGTATAATTTTAGTCTGCTCTTTATGCATGATTTAAGATTATCGTTTGAGCAAATTTACTTGATTGTATCGTTAGAATGCAAGAAGCAATCATTTTAATCGCAGCTGCATGCAATGTTGAAACAGATGATATTTGCTTACAGTAGTGTGATATTTTGCGAAATTATATTATATAGCAAATATATATAGATACGCATATTCTGCTACGTACAATTGAAGGTATTGTAATTGTCGTAGCGTATTCAACTTAATGATGATCTTAAATCCATCCATTAGTGTATAGTTCCATTGTGAAAAGTTCAAAAGCGTATATGATATCTACGAAGAGTCGCAGTGAATTATGATAATGCACTCCTGCTCCTATAAACTTTAAGGAATTATGAGAAGACTCCTTCTAAGTAACAAAGATTTAGACAAAGTAACTACGTTTAATTTAACGCAAGAAGCCATCGTACTTTTACTCGTGCTCTAAATGGAGCGTGTATCAATATAACATTTATCAGACAAAAAGTAATTTTGTTAAAATTTTGTAAAAATTCTAGACAACCAAACGAAGCAACGGCGTCAATAAATGTAACAAGTAGATGTTACGTTAGAATCCTTGGAAAAGGCGTCATCTAGTATTGTCAGGTAATATTGTGGGTTTTACTTCCAAACGAAGCAACGGCGTCAATAAATGTAACAAGTAGATGTTACGTTAGAATCCTTGGAAAAGGAGTCATCTAGTATTGTCAGGTAATATTGTGGGTTTTACTGTGGGCTGAATACTGTCATCACATAGGATGCCAAGCCCCATTTGTGAAATAACCGTGCGATTTCAATGTATTGTCTTTTTGATGATCGTCTAGATCCCGGTTTGTGGACAATTTCTTAGCTAGTTTAACAAAATACTGGATTTTTTCCACAGAGCTACGTAAAGTTTTATTTGTCATGCAACTTATTTGTTCCGTTTCCTTACTGAAGGGAAATATCTGAACCCATTCACAACCAGTGTCAGCTGTATGAAATCACAAAGTGATTATGATTGTATGGCTCCAAGTCACACAATTTTGGATACATANAGTCATTATTATTGTATGGCTCCAAGTCACACAATTTTTGGATACATATGGCAGAAAGTTAGAAATTTTCTTACAGAAATTGTCAATTCTGGTAGAGGCTCGGTCGTCAGGCAATCCCAGCAGCGTCATCAGGTCATGTAGCATTGGTCGTTTCACCATCTCATCCACATAGCAATCATTTCCCAAGCTTGGGTTCGTGTTCACCTGTAGGATTAAATCGAGTTTTAGAGCTGGTTAGTTTCTAGTCTATTTGTGTTTTACCAGTTCCCGACGTTTGAATTCAATGACACGAGACCATTACAAGCCATCTGTGGAAGCTGATCTGAGTGTCAATTAATCTCTTAATCCATACCTCTAGCAGCATAGGCTTCAGCTTCTCGTCTACCATGATGTCGAATCCCAGAAGTTCAACGCATCTATTCTTCTGCCTGTCTCCTGAAGTTGCTGACCTTCCATGGATGCTAGTTTCTCCAATCACAGTTAGTATTAAAATAACTGCTATTTTTTGCCACAGAAGCCAGTCACATTCTCCCATTTCACGGAAATGAGCTCGCAATTGCTGCAGAGTCCACTTGCACCCTACGTAGGCAAAAAGCGTTAAATATTGTTTTCAACGTGTAATTCAGATGTCATGATCATTATGAAGTTCTGAAAACTCTAATCAGACCCAGAGCCCTGGACTGGAACAACTGTCCACTCTCGAGGATCAGCTAATGAAAGCACGAAGCCTTACCCATGCCAACAACATCCTTGCAGTCGCCATAGCTCGGGCTATATTTATTTATTGTCGTATTTGTCAAATGCACGAAGGGGTCAAATGGCATTCTCAAGTTGTACTTCTTAGTAGCAAATCGAGTCAGCCCTTCCCTGTAGGCATACACCAGAGGTGGATTCATTTGCAAAATGCAAACGTAGATTCTCAAGTCCCACTTGTAACCCCCGATAAGGTACGGTC
>VRMD01002191.1:0-13998 GCA_009872375.1 Sminthurides bifidus | reverse complement strand
ATTTTAGAGTTTTCCTACCCTACTGTATTTCATTCCTGTAGTAAACAAGGAATAGAGCCTTGGACAACTTTCGCCTCTATTATCACTTCCGCGGTGTGTACAGCAGTGCAAAAATTACATTTTCTCCTCTTCCCTGCAAAGCTGAGTAAATTGACATTTCATTGACCAGATTGACGAGTGACGGCATCGGAAGGAAACTACAGAGACGAATGGACTATAGCGCTAACGTTTCGCATTACGCAATAGTAACTTAGGTAAGCCTGGCCCAGGCCGTTGTTTAATTCACAGTGTCATGGAGGCTTTAAGAAACCAATGGTATCATTACCAGAGGTTGTTTCCATCCGAGGAAACACGTCGACGAACTTGGACAAACTGCCTCCACGAACAAGTAATTACTATTGCGGGTAAAAGCTCTCATGTGTTACAAGAGTTTCGCAATTCGGTCCGATTGTGAGAAAAGTTGTTAGAAAAACTTCACTCTCCTCTTCTGTAGTAGACCTCTTCTCATATCATCCCGGAGTATCAGACTGCAATGGAGAAATGTGCTTAACCTCCCGCCTTCATTTCCACTGCTCGTAATAAATACGGCATTACGGAGCTGTGGAAGAGCTTGTACCCGAGTTTTTCTTCCGAGACTCTTTTCTTCATGGAGAATCGATTTCAATCCGAAATGTGATTTATTCATACACCAGGTGGCCGTACTTAAGTTTTGAAACAGCATGCAGTTTTCTTCAATTCTCCGAATTTTCCAACCATTGTACCTCTTCCTCAGGACGAGGAACATTTTAATAGCTGGATCAATTCCGTGTCTACCTTGCCTTGGAAACAAGATTGTGTTACAGGCTAATTTCCAATCCTCCCTCCCTCCTCTCCCTCTTTCTTTAACTTGCACAACCCATTTGGTATACTTGCTAAAAGACTCCTTGACGGAAGGTTGGACAGCGACGAGAATTTCACAGAACATTTACCATATCATGTTTCTCATTGACTCGGAATTGGGGCAGGAGCAACTCGCACTTTTAAATTAGGTTGCTCCAGTAATATTTTGTAAAACACGGGAATCTCTCCCGTCTACATGATTTCGACAAATCCATTCATTCTCCACTACAAATAGAGCAAATTATGATAGACTACTCGGTTATCGTATGCCAGCCCTTTCTTCGGAGGGAGAGAAAACACCGTAGTATCGCATCACAAACTCAGAATAATGTTTCCATGTCTGTTTATACAACACTGGAGGTTATTACGCCATGGATGAGGACCTACTGCAAATCTAATGGTGGTTTAGACTCGAGGATAATGTTACCATGGTGGGCAGGCAGGATGGTATTTAGAGGCAGATAGAATTTGATTATCTGCCCAGACGAATGAATAAAGGGAAGAGGCGGAGAAGGTAGTACATGACGAGCCCAGTACTAACGTCCCGGCATCAAATTAAATTTCCCTTCAGGCCATGAATGCAGAGCTGGTGTCTGTTGCTCGCATCGGAGTGCCTTGAATAAAATTCCTACCAGATCCATTTAACATCATCAAAATCCTCAAAGTATGTTCAAAATAGCTCCCTTCCTCCCCATTTCAACAGATAACGAGACAAATAAGTGTCACTAAAACAAGTCCCTGTTTCAATACCCTCCCACGATCCTCTTCTTCACCCGGGCCTCCGCCATGTTGTGCGCACGGATGGTTTTCATATAATGTGAGCTGCGCTGTCACAACTACCTAAGCTCTCAAGAGCCACTCATCTCCTTCGCACTCCAAGTCAGTCCCTGACATGTACTTGGCTTTCACCGAAAATTTTAAATTGTGTGCTTTCTTCCCATCTTTTGACATGATGCTCGGCATGTAATATCCTCCAAAGTCGTACGCCATGTCAAGGAACTCACTGGACTGTCTCTTTACTCTTTCACATAGACCCTTCACTGATATTGGTAACAGGATCTCATGTTATATATTTCCTGGCCTTTCGTTACAAAGGTTTTTATCAATCGTCTTGCTTCCAATTACAGATACCTCATATGATGGATTCCTGTACCTGTTTCTTTCTTTTCCCATTGTTTCGCTTCCAATTACAAAGAAAAACTAGAGACCGTTGCTATAGTTACCGTGGATTGAATCAAATTCGTTTTAGCAAAACGACATTACTCTGAGGACATTTAATTTGTTTTCCCCCGCTATCAAATACTCTTTGTACGTGACCTTGATATACAGTGGGAGAGGCTTTTCCTTTCCTGGCATTTCATGTGTATTTAGTGCAACTCTTTGGATACATGGCTAAAATTTATGGTCTCTTATAGATCTTCCTTCCTGGCCGTGGAATCGGCCAAGCGTACAAACTGCAATACGTCAGCCGGAGCCATGTTAAATCAAAACCCCATCTGCTTTCCCAGGGCCATAATAATTTCCGCCAATAACCACCTTACGAACATATGAACAGTCATTCTCCGCGTTCCAGCCCATGAGCATGCATGCTCGACCTACTACAGCATGCACCTAATGACGGCCCCATGTCCTTGCTTCCTTTACCATTTACAGAGTTGCAAAAAATCCCGCAAATTCCATGCATGTAAGTCTCATTCCGTGTTGTAGACTGTGTCAACTAAAATTGCAATTTGAAACGACAATGAAATACACACTGACCTTTAAAAGCCCCACATGGTTGAATTTCTCAAAAGATAAGTATCCTTCCTCCCCACTCCTCTTTTCCAGTTGTCCTTTGAAGATACGGCCAGCTGTGATCGTTGACAGCCCCATGCCATCACCAACAAAAAGTATCACATTTTTGGCTACGCCAGTATTGTCCCGTCGTCTAAGTATGCTCTTAATCCTGTCTTTCCCAAGGTCAGTCCAGAAGTTACGGTCTGAAAGGAATTTATTGCTTAGGACCACTTAATTTCAAATGAGGAAAGAACAGCGAGCATTCGATTAGCATTTAATTGCCCCTTCGTCAACCAAGTAATGGTCCGCAGCTTGTCCCCGTGGGAAGAATAGCTTCAGCTCAGTAAACTCATCCACTCACCTTCTTTAACCGCGGTAATGGGAGGTGCCATTGAGATGCTGCATATTAAAATCCATGTTGCAGTTCTCCACATCATGTTGGCAATTTACTCTGGAAAAAGACCAAATTGCTCGTCAAAATCCGAAGCTTTTTCAAGGATTGCAAATGGCAACTATTCCATCAGCCATTCAAACAGCACATTCAACAGTTTGTCTGCAATCAGCTTTTAGCCTGTCCATCGCGACAAGAAGAGCTTGATCACAATTTCCAGGCTTTACATCACGTGCGTTGAAGCCCACGAAGTACTGAAGGCCGAATCAGTGCAGGATAAGCCCATCCTGTCACATCAAGGTTCAAATCCTGTTAGCTAAGGTGACATTTGCCTGTGCCAATTATGATGGATTGTGTGGTTTTTATGCGCCACGCATCATTTATTAACCATGAACTTGAAATAGTACGGACAAGAGAGGAACAAGTTGAGTGAAATCCACGGACTTTATGCTTTTCTAACAAGCCTATTCTTTGTTACTCATTCATGCTTCCATCAATTTATCAAATCTCACCAGCTCTCGCATCTATTCATTCCACACAAACTTAACAAGTGGAGCGACAAGTTCAGCCGCATTAATTTTTAAGCCGTATGCACACGTCTAGCCTTCTTTTCATGTCATGACGGACAAGCCGAAATCCTCAACTCCAGGACCAACGAAGCTCCTAGTAGTAGTAGTGTCAGCCTCAAAAAAGCGAAAATATCCTATCAAACGGAAACTCGTGTCCTGAGCTCTTGTAAAGCCCTGCTTTGCCTCTGTATGCTGTAGGAATCGATAAAATTAATTACAACATAAGCGTGTTAAATGGAAAGTCACGGAATGATTAGTATCCTATCGTGATAAAAAACCAGCTTTGCTTCTATACACACGCCACTATATGCACAAATACTAGCATGTTTACTGTCAAGTTTTTTTTTGCGCAACTATCTGACTGCACCTCCGGCTCATTCCACAGCGACTCACTTTCCCTTCTTAATGAAGCGGAGGAGCTGCTGACCAAGCTTTGTGTCTCACCTTTGGAGTACTCGATGCTCACAGCATGAGTGTACGTAAGTATTGATTGTCCTTTACACAGGATCAGATTGCTAGACACCACCGTGCCTCTTTAGGTCACAAGTGCTTGTAATATACGGCTTTGACGACGCTCACAATCGTACACATGGACTGACCGCTGCTCTCACACAGGTTAAGGCACTGCACTGCTATAAAATTTTACTCCCGCGAATACAATTGCAGAGAACTTTCAATGTGGCTATCCACTGGATTGAAAATCCTCAAACTTTTATAACTCGATTAAGTCACAGGGCTCAAAGTTCTGTTGACTGCAAAGATCCACCAAAGCCGAGACTTCAGCTCGGGTGTATAGAAGCGATGAAATTCTCCTCAGAAGAATTCTGTGATATCCAAAGACTCAGGAGGATGTCCAATCGCTTAATTCCTTTGTAGTCTGTCCCTTGCCTTATCGCAGATACGAGCTTCTGCACTCTTAACAACTTTACGGATAAATGAAGATCCGATCAAAGCAATCTTAAGGTAAACTCAGGTTTTTGTAGTTGGTTCCGTTTCAATTTGTAAACTGGGGGTGAATGTGGATGCGTAGCTGAAGTAAGTCGGCGCTTCGTGAAACTATTGACATGACACAAACCGAACAATGACTGCTAGCCAGCACGTTTCTTGGTAACCAATTGCTGGTAGTAGAAGAACACCAACGAGCCACTGATTGTACTGTGAGGAGATTTGCTGCAGATTAAATCAGCAGTATTCTCTCGTAAGGCTCAGTTTGTAAATCAGCGTGTTACTTAATAGCAGATGGCTTACTAAAGAAGAAAGACAGCCGAAGCATTGCTCAAATTGCAGTAGTTCTCCCCCTAGCAAAAAGTGAAGGCGCAAGTGAAAGAATTTGTTTGAGCTATTCTAGAATTCATAGTCATTTCCAAGCACCCCCAAACAAAGCATCGTAAAGCAGCGTTGACTATTCGTGTCAGAGGGAAATCATGCTTCGTCACATTATCCACGGTGATCAACAATGCCTCTTTTATCAACAGCTCCCTGTCCCATTTCATCTGCCATTCGCTTTTGCAAATCTTTTGTCACCTTTTGTCGGGAGTAGATGGAGGAGAATGCCTGAAATCCACAGGCGTTACTAAGCAACGAGCATACGCCGACAGATCTTATGGTACCCTAAAGTCTAGATGATTTCATGTTTTCTCTTGCGGTTACCCTGGTGTTTACGATCATTGTTGTAGTTAATTGCATCGACAATCAATGATTGCAGTTAGACTTTCGGATCAATCAGAATGACCATTGGATTTTGGTCAACGTTTAGAGTTTACAGTTGTCAGACGCAGTAGATGTGTGGCCGTCCACTCATCTGCAAGCCATTCATGACCAAGTCGAATGTAGGCAGCTTAGGATAATCTTTCGTGGCTTGTAGTTCTTACCTCTGTATAATTGCAAGCGCAGCATCATCAGCTCCTTTGCATTCTCAAGTGTCGAACAACTTGGCCTTTGTTGTTCATTCAGAGAGTAACTTTCTGCTCCGGCAGCCTTGACTTTTGCAAGAAATTCGCAAACCTTCCCTGACAGCTCTTAATGTCTTTGGTGTAAATGGATTTTCATAATATTCAAAAGTCTCATGCCTAAACTTTACACATGTCAAGCTTGAAACGTAGCCAAGCCACATTCACGCTCAAACTAAACAGTTACGCATTTGTCTAAGAATATTGCTACTGAATTCTTGCCATTTGCTCAAGTTTCAAACTGACAGGTGTCGGCTGCTGTAAAAATAACAGCAAGATAAAAAAATATAGTCAACCCTGAAATACAAACGCTTCAGAAATGCGTATTTCTTGTCAGCTATGAATATTTATTGCAGGCAGATCCAGTAAAATTCAACATTTCAACTCTTCCAACGTGACTGAGCAACATATCAATCCATCATACTTCCACTTTGAGTTTTAGCAACAGTATGTGGAAAAACAATCATTCAGAATTCAATTTAGGGCTCAAGTATCACTCAATCCGTTTTTTTCATGCAGTGGAAGATGCTCGTGGTTAGATATTGAGTTGCGACTTAAACCATGCGTCAAACTTAGCTCTGCTGCTGACATGAGATGACCTTACAACTAATACTTGACAGCCGTTCGTTGGTGGGATAAAGATTTGCACCGTGAATTGGGTCCTTGTAGCAACTCTGCCAAAAGGGTCAGACATGAGCCGCAACGTTATATGCCACAAGCAAGAGCACTTTTGCATGTAACAGTCTCAACGAACCTGTAATTGCGTCAACTTTGTCTCAAGCAGCTACCCAGGGGTTTCATAGATGGAGGGCGAGATGCTTAGAAGCAACTTCATCTTACCTACCTTTTATTAAACACATTAAGTTATGCCTAATGCCAACCACTACAAGGTCCCGTTCATGCAGGCACGTGTCTATATCGCCTACCCGTATTGTGAGATATTGATACACCTGACATGTGAATCTTCGCATTTGGCCGATTTCATTTCTCTAGTATTGTAGTAGAATCCTTTAGGAAATTGTAGTTGGAGCAAGTAGCAGAAATGATTTTTGGTACCTTAGTACTTCTTCTCTACAGGCCAGCACAATTTCTCGCAGAATCTTTTCCGCAGTCCTCGAACGAAACGAAGAAAGCAAAGTAGATTGAACAAACACCTGTGAATTTCTTACCTAAACCTTCAGCTTCGTACTTTGTGTAAAGCTGGGGAATTAGCATGCATTTTTGCGCTCAAGTGAAATCAGCTCACTGACAGTTTGCACGCATATTCGAAAAAAACATACAAGCTAGACACCACTCCTGTGATTTCATTTTCCTCCTCTTAAAGTCGACATAGAAGACTAGAGCTATCATGCCGCGTTGCACCACTCACAATTAGATTTTAGGTGTGATTCGAGTAATCTCAAAAGATTTGCATGGTCTCCGTTTATTATTCCTTCTTTACACCTTGCGTTTTCCTTTCACTGTCCACGGAACTAAACCTGTGGATGTTGGGCACAAACGGCTAATCGGGAATGCGTAATCTTCTGTGTCAACCACCAAGCACTGAACATTACTTACGTTAAGGGATTACGTCTTTAAAAAGGAAAATTAGTCAAGTAACAACAGAAATCACAAACCGTGAGCTTCTGCAAATAAGCTTCTCTGCTTTTCATGGTAAGTTTGACTTCAGGGTCATGATGTCCACTTCATATACCAGATTTAAGGTGTCAGAGTGAAGGTAACTGCTGCACGCACCAATTTTTCGTTTTCTTGCCCTTAATTCTACTGTACTAATTGCCCTGCTTTGAACTTCTTAAGTTTCTTCTTGACTCTTTTGTACGTGTGAACCACAAGCCACATTCAATCTTGTTTACCATGCTCTTAATCCTACTCCGCTTTCTGATCCGGAGATCGTATTATGGACAAGACTCCTGACCTGAAATCGTCCATGGAGTTAGCCCGTTTTTTCAGACAGACTCCCAGCTTTTTCCCTATTACACCTTACGCCAGCCAATCTATTCATAGTTATCGATACACCTCTTTCTGCTCGAGCACGCGCGACAATCTGTTGAGATTTACTAAGAGCTTCCATGATTGTAGCATATGCACACTAGAACTTGTTGAAGAGACAGGTCGTAGTGTCAGGCTGCATTAGCTATAAAGGGAGACAAACATGATATTTCATCAATAGAGATGAAAGTGAAGGTTGATTAATGGCACCCTTATGGTCTTCCTCCGCGCTATTTCTAGTGTCCTCAACCATATCAGATCTGGAAAATGACAGGCTAATAGCCACGACTTACGTCTGTGACACAGGTTACCTGCTGACACAGTAAAACTGCTAAAAGTAAGTTTGGTTTTAAAAATCCCCAGCTTACTGCCAATGTTAGTGATAGGAAAAGCGACAAGTCCTTCTAGTGGCTGCTAAAAATCTCACGTTCATCTTCCTCGGCATATTTTGATTCCCTTGTTGGCATAAAGACTGAGTTTGAAAGCAACGGTAGTCTTACGAGTTACCACCGCTTCCTATCAGTGGGTAAATGAATAATGTAACATATTTAAATGAAAGAGGTAACACTTGCCAGCGAACGAAGCACAAAGTGGAGCATACAAACCCTTTCTGGACTCGGATCGAACATCAACTGTCAAAGTGTACAACGTTCATTGAGACTTGCCACTGGGAAGATGCCCTGCTCAACGGATTGCTGCCATATTTAACAAGTAACATGTGCATACTCGTACGACCGCATACTTGCACTTCACAAGTTTCTCTTTGACATATTGGTCTCATTGAAAAATCATTAACGGGGTTCACGTAACTACGGTAAATTTAGCATTTACATTGTCTCGTGACAGTTATCAACTTAAGGATTCTCCCAAACGTTATCTTTTAGTCATCTCTGTGCCACGGACCTGGAACAACCTCTCGTGCTTTTGTGCTCTTGATAAAAGTGATAAGCAGAGCAATCACTCATAGAACGTTCAACAACTTGTTATAAAAGTGCTCCATCGAGTACCCTGCAACACAATGCGAAAATCTGTGATTCAAGTGCTTTTCATAAATTTAGCATTCATAGCAACTTTCAGCTTGATTGAGGCTGAGGACCCGGTGAAAAATGCCACGGCAAGAGAGTTATCTTATTTTAAAACGTATGAAAATGATTCGCCGAGCTCAAGCAATGCTGGTAAGCACTTATAAAGTTTATACACAAGAAATATATGAGACTTGAGCCTTTTTCCAACGTGTATCTCATGCATCTTGCAGTCGCCGTAGAGAAGAAGAAAGATAGCGGTAATGTGCAAGCCACGGAATCTCCATCAGATGACGAGGAGTCGGATCCACAAGTTGTGTACCATTTTTATTATCCTGCGACAGTTGGCGCACCGGTGGACAGCTTTCAATCTGGTGACAGCCCGGCACCATCTTACGGGGCACCTTCAAATGGTGGAGGGTATCAGAAACCACAGCCACCGCAGCCGCCCAAACAGCAGTATGGGTACCCAAGTCCACCTGAAACAAATCCACAAGCACCGGCACCAAGTGGCTTCGGCGGTTATCAGCCTCCGATGGCGGCTCCGGAGCCTAAAAACCCGCATTCTTCCTACGGATATGGCGTGCCCGAGCAACCTTCGCCAAGCTACGGGTACGGACCTGCACCGAAACCGAAACCCGACACAATGTACTGGAGTCCCCGCTCCTAAACCGGAGAGCAGTTATGGCGTACCACCAAAACCGGACACCATGTATGGATATCCTGCCCCATCTAAACCGGATGAGCCCATGATGGGCGGATACGGTAACCCACCACCTCAAGGTTACGGCTACGGAATGGGCGCGGGCAACTTGCCTGACATTACGGAAGGCCCGGATAACGACGAGCCTCCACCGGTTCCTGCCCCAGCACCCCCTCCGCCGGCACCGGGTATCAAGGGATCGATAGATTACATTTTAATCCCTCTCATCTTGATTGGAATTGCTGCGCCAATCTTTGTTGTGGTGTATGTGATCTTGGGTAGCTTTGAGGCGCGTCTGGCACCCATTGCTTTGAAACGATCCTCATCCTCCTCCTGGGTTTCGTCTTTAAAGGTATTTTGCCGCTGTTTACTTCTTACCTTCCGTCAGGTAGAAGCTGAACTTGGTTTAATTACCAAAGCTGCAGGTGACAACCATTTACTTTTTATTCATGTAGCCTGCCACAGATGCGGTTTGGAAAGAAGTGAGTCGTGCCATCAATGAGGATGAGTGCATAGAACGGGCAGCGTGTTATGCTGGGGCGGTGTGTCGCCACTATGGCATTTCGCAAATCAATTTACTGGAAAAGTAAGCCTAATTTCCTCTTATACTTTAATTTAAAGTTAAAATAAACATTTATTGTGGAAATGATAAATGTCTTTACTCCTGTTAACTTTGCTTGTTGTGGACTTTCAGGACGGTGGCGCCTTTCGTACCAAGCAGCTACAAATCGTCACATCGCGCTTTCATCTAGGTCATTAAAAAATCCGAATCAAAACTGCAGTACGTACAGCTGCCCCACCATGTCATCAATACTGGGTAAAAGGATTCGCTGAGGTATGAGCAGTTAATCATGAGTGACATTATCATCCGTTAGAGTATGTAAACTTTAGTTTGCGTCTGTACCAAGGGTCCATTTATTTATTCATCTCTTTACTAAGCAAAGATAGTTCGATAAGTTTAAATGGCTAATTGTGAGACTCAGAAAATGAAATAAGCCACTAGGAACCCAACATCAGGCACAGTTTGTACGACGTTTGACCGCATTTGATAGTGGACCAATTCACAGGAAGAAAATGAAATGATTGTGGGTAAATAAGTTATTTATTGAGGCTTACATAGGTACTACAATTAGAATAGGTATTACAGCATGAGGAACGGCCTACGATACCTGATCTTCCTGATCGTGATGATTAGCAGGTTTTTATATTTCTGACACAAGCAATGGATCCTACTGACAATCTTGTTCCTTCAACTTTTTCAGATCGTATAGTTAGTGTACATTTCAGTCTTTGTCTCTCCGCCAATTTCAATACCCACTAAACTACAGTAACGTAGAATTACAAGTACTTAATAGGAACACAAATTTAAGTATGCACTTGAATAACAGACAGTCTTGCAATACAACTCAGTCTTTTCTTGACGTGATTTTAGATGCATTGAGTAGTTTCACTTAATCGTTTCGGGCATTCATCTCAGAGAATCTAGCAATGGCTTTCATGACAGTCTTAGCCATGCGAGCGGCATCGTCCGAGTTGATTTCTGCCAATTCTCGCATTGCTCGTTGCCTCAAACTGGGTAGGTTGGGGTACAGCAGAGCACTTCCGAGGCCTACTAGTGCAAGTGAAGAAGCCCCAACCAGCCAGTCCATCCACTTGATATTGTTGAAGTAACCATCAGTTCCTCCGGGTGCAGTTTGGTATCCGGTGGGTAAATGACCGTCTGTGGTGTTGCTGACCGTAGCCAGAATTGAATCCAGCTTGATGGTGGCCTGGGATGTAGTACACTTTGTACATCACCTGCAAAAACCAAGTATTCAAGGAAACCATGAGCTGCATTCTTTTACCAGCAGATATTCTAGCAGATATTCTAGCAGATTCTATCAGTTTGGGGTCCAATGTGACTTGGATTACAGGTAAGTCCTCCTTCGAACTAATGTGTTTGACAGAATCCAAAGCAGGATGGTTAGACAGAGACCTTGAGTACATAACGTGAGGAAACGTTCAGCTACCGCCCTGATTCACATAGCTTGTTATCTGCTTCAAGGCAATAGCAAGTCGGATTTTTGTGCAAGAAGCTTGGCTTTAAAAAAAAGGTTTATGAGTCCGGGCTGCTAAAGGTCGGATTTCAACGCTACATTGGTCGGGAGTTCAAGTTCAAAACAACACTCCTACCTGTTCATTTCCAGGAGCGGTGGCAACAGTAGCTTTTGTCGGTACGGTGACAGGGGTCACAGTGCCAGCAACTCCTTTCAAGCCTTCTTGGCCAGCGGTAGGGAAGGCCTGACTTTCTCGTTCCTCGGCCAGAGGGCCCGGGGTGGAAGGTCCGGAAGTGGATTTCGGAGCCAGGACAGCAGGAGCTGACCGGTAAACCGGGGCAGGTTGCGCAGCAAACGAGACTCCAACGAGGAGCATCAACAAATAAATGTACTGCATCTTCGCAATGTTATTCTTCTGTGTAAAAAAACAACCTTAGCCAACAACGTAAACTGACAAATCACTGTATTTTCGACCAAGTCTTCTCAGTATAACAAACCAAGGATTTGGGAACTCACGTTTTTTCCAGAAAAATACACTCCTGTAATGCTACAAAGGCGAAGCACACACAATCTCGTACCGTATCCAAGCAAGAACTGAACTCCTGAAAAGGAAATGCGGGTATTTGTACCCTCGGTTGTCTGGGTCAGTATTAGCTAGGATTCCACTCTTCAGTACCTGCTCATTGGTCAAGGGCCCGTGTGCAGGGATCGGGGGTGCATACCTTGTTTATGTGGAGCTGATGCTGGAGTTCGGAATGATGAAACGTCATCCGCATCTTCAGAGATGGTATCACTTTTTTCATTATTTTCCTTCCTCATCCTTTCCCAATGTCAAGGTCTTCCCTCACAGGTGGGCAAGGGATTTCTCAAGGGTCCATTTATCTCCAGACCAGGATTCCGTCCTTGCATACATGTGCCTTGAAGAGAATCGATCAAGGTTCAGGGCCGCGAATCCTCATCCCTAAGAGTAGCATACTCAGTCAGTGTACTTGTGCCTCTGTCTCCACGTTATCACGCACCTACAATTTCCTTAACGTTAAAAAATTTTCCTCAGCTTGATGATGGGCAACTGCGTAATTGATGCTGCCCTTCGGTTATTTACGCTCAGATGACTGATGCATCTTGTAACAAGAGGCAAAGTGTAATCGTACCAGGATACAAATACCAAAGCACTTGTTTCACGACTCCATCACGGCTTCCCAGCTCACATACGTGCGTTGGGGGAGGACGTAGGAATGGACTAATAAGACCTGCATTCATTAAGAACTAGGTTAATTGCATAAAATTGTAGTACAAGAAAGAAACCACTTAAATTCTTTGTCAAGGCTCAATCTTCGCAGATGCATGCGAGCATGGAATGGGCTGACTTGGCTACCTTTTGTGAACACGAAGCATACACCTGCTGCACTGCATCAAGCACTTGGACCAACGCTCATCTTTCTTGACAGGGAAAGAACGGTGACGGAAACTTGGAAATATTTCTCTCAAAAACATTTTCAGGATACGGATTAGGCAGACGGAGCTTGGCTTTTAAACTGACAATTTCCTCCTCTTCGTACCGCCGGAGCTTTTAATGCATTATCAAGTCAAACTCAATTTGAACCGCTAATGCTCATGACAGAACAATGAAATGGTAAATACTGCACACATGTTCATCAGCCCAGCAGAGCGGCCGGAGCGAGGGTGTGCCATGCTTGACATTCATTGCACCTACGACACGGCTCCCTCCTCATCGTCATTTCACCTGTCAGCCCCAGATCTGTTGCTAGGAAAAAGAATAGAAATCGAGTCTTTCATTCCGCAATCAAGCGAAATCCAAGTCCTCATCCAAGCACACACCATGCACTCTTATTAAACCACATGCACGTTCAAAGGGAAGGTTCGGCAAGCCTCTTTTATTCTTTTAACCTGCATCCGTCATCCGCAGGCATCCATCTCTTATCATGGTGCACAAGGATGTGGAGCAATTCTAGACCGGATATCATAAAAGTTTCCCTTTCGATTAAAACCGCAGCATTTTCGTCATCCAATTTATTTCAAAACAATTACTTCAAGCACCCACCCGTCTTTCACTCTTACTTGCTTCTTTCTTTAGTCAACCTCCCACACGAACCGCATAGTTGCGGTACCTCACTTATTATTAGCTTATTCATTATGAGCGTCTCAAGGAAAGAAAAAGGTGAAATCACATGCCAGTTGCATGGAAACAACTCACTCCATCCAATAGCCTCAAGTTTACTCATCATTTGAGGGGAAAATACACACTTGAATGGATCCGCAAATCAAAGCTATTTGAAGAGTGGTTGCAAGTAAAACTGAAAAAATTGTCCCTTCGAGAAAATTTTGCGGCAGGTGAAAGTTCTCGTAGCTTCTGATGGGAACACGGCTCTAAGCCACGGAGGTGATCAAGAACTGTTCTAAACTGATCAGGGCCTTTATAAGGAAGCCGGTACTTACAACAATCATATTTCTAATGCCCGTAAGTGCCAACTGTCATAACATTTGTACGACTTGGAAGCAAGAAATCCCATGCATCTACAGATCTGTATCCGGTTCTGAAGTAAGGACCCAATACAATTATGCCTCAAACTTGTCAACAACCTGAACCTCTTGATTAATTCAAGCTTGCTAAAACTGGATAGGAAGCTAAAAAAACGCCACTGATTACTGGTTACGAATTCTGG
>VRMD01002190.1:0-14004 GCA_009872375.1 Sminthurides bifidus | reverse complement strand
GGAAGGCTGGCAAGGAAACGAACTAGTCAAATTGGCAGGAAGACATTTCCAGTGAGAAAGCTAAGCTTTGAGCGGAGAAAGTAGCGTAGGCGGTGAAAGTTCAGGATTTCGATGGAATCAATTAACTCTTTCGATTGCCAAAGTTCACTAACCTGGAACAGGTAAGCGTCACCGAAGGCGGTGCTGAGGCAGAAAATGTAGTCTCGTTTCGGATGTTCCGGAATCGGTTGCATAATGGCGCCATCGACGATGATCAAATGCTTCGGCGCCGCCTCCACAGCCCTGTAATTTACGGAATGATTGTCATTAATTTTTATTCGAGTCAATAACAAGACTTACTACCCTGGAAGTGATAGCGGGAGGGTGGGGTTTCCCGCCAGAGCATGCTCCATACATTTTCTTATGTTTTTCTCCATCAGGCATTTAGCATTAAAAGCATACTAAAAGTCTGGATCTGGGTCAGCTAATTTTAGCAAAAGTTTCATTGCGGGTCGGGTGGGCAAAAAACACGGCTGATAACGAAAACAGATGGTGTTTTTTCCCGTCTTATTATCCATTTGATCTGGTTTTTACTTATGGAAGTAGGGCATTAGTTCTAATGGGTTTCCATCAATCAGTTGAAGATAAAATTTTTCAGTGATTTTACTGTCTAATTCATACTAAAACTGATAGCAGACATCCATGGAAATTCAAGCTGGTAAATGCTCCTATTTCTAAGCCTCGATTTGTGAATTGAAATAGGCCATGACATATTACTACTGAAAATGAAGGATCTACTTTCCATGAATTGGATTTTTTCTCATCATGTTTTAAACTACCAGTCGGAGTTCTATTCTAAGGAGAAAGTAAATACTCCCCCGGGTTCAAAGTACAACGTAAGCGGCTAAAGCCATCGTAAGCCCGTTACAAAACTGTCAATATTGCTTTCAAGTCACGTTTGTAGACCCACCCTGGGCCTTTTCCAAGCCTAAGTTTAAAAGCAAGTACACTCATCAGTGCTTTCCATTATTAACAAAGTCGTCCCAGCTGACTCCGATAATCAATTTATGAATGGAGCTTAAACAAGTGTGACTGCAAAAAGAATACAAATGACAACTGACCTGGATTCACGAGCGTCGCAAGGATAAAACAACAAAGTTGTCCCTTTGAGACACACCCAGTAGCCTTTCCAGCCTCGCCGACGAGCCAGCTCCACTTGATGCCGTTTCCGGAGTAGCCACTTTTTGACACTCAAGAACCTGTGTACAAGATTGATTTAATTTAACCCACTTTTTCTTCAAAGCACGCACTTCCAAGAAACAGTACACCGGCTTTTCTTCGTTCACCGAATTTAGTAGTTCACTGCTCTCCAAACTTGCAGTTTCTTAGTTTCCGCCGTTATGTTTTAACATTTCAAACAAAAAATGCCCGGGATTGGATACACTGGAAGGAGGATTTGAAAAACAAGTCTCTGTACAAGGACATATAACTCGGGCTTGGGAATACCAAGAGGCAGTTTTGCTTTTTCCATCCCCAGTACGCAGTTCGGATTCCGGGATAAAATTTCAAAAGGCCTAAAGCAATATTCCCTCCATGTTGACATTACATACCCTGCTTTTCGCACCGCTCCAGTACAGTTGAAGGAAGCGGCTGGTTTCCTCGACCCTTTTGGTGAAGTTGTGCCATCTCCGGGTTCATCATCACTGACGGCGGTTGTCAACGACATTCGTTCATCGTCACTTATCTGAAAGCAGAGACAGAAACGGATTGCTGATACTTGTTCCGGAAATGTTCGCTCCTATTTAATGCATGAAGCATGGCCGAAGCAGGGACTATGGGGTTTGCGCTAGGAAATGAAACAGGAATACAAACAGGATCCCGTTGACAGCCGAGATGTACTTGGCTTAAATGACAGAAAGCGATGGCTTGTTACACGTCAAGCTTGAATCTCTTCGCCTCTGTTCCACATCTCCAATGTCGGCAAGGAGGGAAAGCTCCGTGGGAGGTGACAGAAGGAGGACGGCAACTCGCTGCATAAATCAAGGAACACATCTTTTCTTATCCCACGGAGGGACACAATACAAAGATCAAATTCCCTTTGATCGATTATCTAACAGGACTCTGGGCTACCCGAGCCTTGCCTCCCAGCTTCTTCTTCTAATTTTACACTGTGCATGTTTGATCTACGTGTTGACAAAACAAGGCAGAATTTCAAAAAAGGCGCCATGGCTACGCACAAAAGGTCAATTGATGGGCCTGGCGGAACGGCAAGGGATGATGTAAAATATCGATTTAGTAGACGTTCCAGAGAACCCGTCATAAACGAAGAATAACATTGCAGCAGAGCCTGCTTCTGAACAAAAGGACAGTCACATCCATAAATATTGCTTGCATAAAGAAGCGTAAGAGGAGTAGAAAATGGCTATGCGGATTCCCCGGCTCGTGATAAGTTGTAAAGATAGCGATGGTGGACCATGACAGAAAAAGGGGGTGGGAAGGAGTAAGGAGTTTGCAAATAAGAGACAATTTCTCCTCAAGACCAGTAAAGCGAAACTTTATGGCCGAAGTTGTAACGAGAAGGTGGAGAGTAATCTGGGGAAGCATCCATGCCGGTGAAAGCATCAAAGAAAGATGAAAAGATGGAAAAAGTTATGCAGTCCTGTAGTACACGAGGCTTGAAGCTCGAGAGCTTGGGTAGAATAGTAAGCATCCATGCCGGTGAAAGCATCAAAGAAAGATGAAAAGATGGAAAAAGTTATGCAGTCCTGTAGTACACGAGGCTTGAAGCTCGAGAGCTTGGGTAGGATAGCTTTCTCCATTTGCGCTTTTCTTTCCTCTTTTCAAAAGCATGAAGGCATGTGCAAGAAGCAAAGCATGCAAAGTTATTAAAGCTGCAAAGCTATGTTGTGTAAAGGACTCGTGCGGTGTAAAAAATGTACCAAGAGATTGAACAAGTGAGGAGGAAATGTAATGCTTTTAGCCACACCAAGTCAGTATGCAAACATGATGCAAGATCATATGGAGACAGTGGTGAAAGTAAAGCAGGGAAAGTATTCTAATTAGGTTTACTACCAGCCGTAAAACGTGGCTTCGGACGTCGGCAAGTCATGAACATGAAATAAGAGTCGAGATACATGTCTGTGATGAAATTAGTTCTAAATTAAAAACAGCTTTTATCTCCTGGAATGCCAAATGAGTTGGTGGAAGGGAGCGCATTTGTTTAATTTAACTTTGTACATAATGTTTTGTTGGTATTATAGTTTTATGGAAGTGTAGTATATTTTCATCGTGATGCAAAAACCCCATGTGGTATTTGAGTTGTCAGGTTTCTGGAAAACTGAGACCCACAAAACTATCGAATGGGCTCTAGGCGATTGCAAAAAGTTAATTAATTCGGTAATAACATGCATCACCAATTAGACAATGTTTATGAAATGAAAATATTACAGACAGAATAAAATACCAGCTTACTTTGATACAATCCTAATGGTATGCAACACTAGCTGAATCAGCACATAATTTTCAAACATGGGTTGTCCCTTCTAATCTATAAGATTTTATTACTTCGTACATAAGGCCTGGATGTATCTGTTCTGGACCTAGGGCTGTCTTTCTCTTGTTACAAAGTAGCAAAACTCCCTGTGCTTGTGTACCCTATCCGAATTAACAAAGTAGGAAAAGAACAGTATACATCGATGCGAGTATCGCCTCATCAATGGCAAAAACTCAGTGTCTATGTCTAGCCAGAAAATCTTGTCGTTTTGCAATTCACTGCCGAGTACCGTTACGTTATGAAGTCGTTACGAGGATGGAAATTTGGCGGAGGAGAAAGCAACTCAGCAGCCACAGAGCAGAACATGGCGATATGGTATTCACGTTCCCGGAAGAGGGATAAAGCACGGTTGGATGGCTCAGAGCCTGCTCTGATATGCATTTCACAATAAAGAAATGAAAGGCACGGAGTAGAAAATCTAGCTCAAGTGAAATACAAATCGCTCTGCAAATATTACTCGCAATGGTTTTAAATCTCGAGCCCGGACTGAAAATTCTGTTAGGGAAAAGGATGCGCATGGATGGGAGGAAATCTTTTCACCAAGGCTCTCAATGCTAAATGCTAGGCAGTAGGGAAGGAATCTCGTCTACTGTAAACTCAGAAATCCAATGCCAGTCATGCTCCCTCTGCCTGCATACAGTCACGTAATGTGGTATTCGGATAATTCCACAGAGGAAAAGGAGAAAAGAGCTATTCGCACAGGAAGTCATCAAGGCAGACTGCCACATGAGTTTACACATGAGCATGTACCTCATGATGGGACGGAGGAGGACTTTCACCCATGAAAATGAGGACGTGTTCCACAACTCACTTCCGTACTGATCGATGGCAGATTAACAGGGATTTGTTCTAATGCGTTATTCAATCCAATAATAGGGAATGTTTAAGCTACGTGAAAGTTGCTTTTCTATGCAATTCAGTCCTGTCTGTCATTTGATTACCGTGTGTTAAAATTATAGGAAAGCATGGCAACTCTTCCTCATGTTGGTATGCAAGGAGGGCGTAATGAAAGAAAGTTCACGGCTATTGGGAGAAAGCTTGCTTTCACTTTTCCATACGTTTCTCCGCCATGACCACTGCACTATGAACTGAAACGATGAACTTGTGCTTGCTTAGGTTCAGGGTGGAAATATAGGTTGCGAAACTCGTCAAGAGATTAAAACTTGTACACAGGGTCGTAAAAACGACAAGTAAATTGCGGTCTGGGAGTGTAGCAAGTGACTGGGCAAAATTTCTCCGGCAACCTTCCCCATGTGAAAGTGATTTAGGGCGTGAACAACGACTATGGAATAACTTTTACTATCTTGCTTGGAAGACGGTCGTAGATGATGAATGTAGGACCATGTGACTTGACTCGGCTTAAGCGAAGGCAATATAAGTAATGCATAAAGGACACGCCATAAAATGTATACATAACCACTTTCTCCGATGTTCAAAGAAGAGAGAAAGTTGTGAAAGTAAAGGATTTCATATTGTCTATCCGCGTAGGCTTTGGGGTACATGGAGTACATACCGGGGAAAGCTGAGGGATAAGGGTGCATATAAACGCATGTTTTTTAACGGCCTCATCCTTGCAGAAAAGTTGGCTAGTGTATGGGAGGAGAAAGCTCCAATTTTAACTTTCCAAGTGTCAACATAACAGTTCCGCTATGTGAGCAGAATAGTTGAGCCGTGCAATTTGCAGCAATGAGAGTGTAGAAAGAATACGTGGAATTTTCAATCCGGGAGGGAGATGTCTAAATTACGCCGGGATGTCTAGAGGTGCAGATGTGCGGTAAAGATTAATATTGTCAAGAAAAGAGTAGTAATAAAAGTCAAGACGACAATTACAAGGAGAAAATATGCTTCGAGGAGAATCTCTCAAGAGTTGTGGAATGGAGCATGCTCAGTAGACTGAGGATGAGATTTCTATTCTGTGTTTTTTTGTTTGGAAAAAAATCGTGAAAATGAAATCTCACATATGTGAACACTACGGTGAAAGCATTACAGGATTTGGCTTCAGGAAGATGCGGAAGTTACACTTTGTCTGGTAGACGTGAAATACAAGTCCTAGAATGCTAAAATCTAAAAGCACAATTTTTGCAAGTAGTTGAGGAACAAATGCAATTTAAAGCACGAATTTCTACAATTTCAAACACTGCAAAGGTCATAGTCACGGCCAAAAGCAATGATGGGACACATGACATAAAACAACTGATAGGGTTTAGAGCTTGAAAATTGACACAAATCCCGACAAATGCCATGGTTACTACCAACATGTAATGGCGGGAGAAATGGGTTTAAATTGACGATAAAACTTTTTCAATCCGCGGGAATCACAAATTCAAGTACAAGCACTCTTTTGCACGCAGAAAAACACACAGCAATATTGCAAGGCACACAAGCCGGAAATGAAAGCCCGGAAGATTAATCGCCATTTCCGGGTGGTGAAAGGACCGAAGGCCTTGATCCCATTGCGCAAATCCCTACCCCTCGTGTGTTGAGCAGGGCGATTTCTCATAATCAGCTTTCGGGATTTGTTTTGGCAAGTGCATTTTTCACTTGCGATAAAATTAAGCCCTGATGGCAGGCCGGTGAGTACTTGAAATTGGCATCGTAAGTCAGAATGTTTCCACCAGGAAAAGCTTTTACGTGAAATCCCTTCCTACAGCTTTTCGAACATTACCGCAAAGCTACGTGCAAACTACTCTTGCTTTCACCAACCTCAGTTGGTTGACCACGTTTAGCTTTCCAGCTCTTTTTACATGGTGTCAAAGCGATACCTTTGGCAAACACAAATTAATCGCCGTCAAGGTCACCTGGATAGGGCGTAGTCGCTTAGCACCGCACAGGCCACAGGAAGGAAAGAGAAAGCAGAATGAAAGCTAGCTGTAATGGCCCTTCAAAGTAAAAAACGCCTGGCTAATGATGCATAAAAAAGGATAATTTTCTAGTCATCCACTCGTGTCAACTTCAACAGTCATATTTGGTAGTACCTTAGCCAAAAAGAGGACGTTGCACTCTTTGGAGTCGACATGCGGCCAATGATGGGAGTGAAGATGTCTTTGAAGACCTTTAATTTGATGAGATCCATGGCTACAGTCCGTGTCAACAACATTTTCGTCCTCTCTGGACTCGACCACTTTCTTGGCCCAGGCCAGGACGGAGACCCAATCAACTTTGTTTCATAATGCTCATTAGCTGGGGTCCCAGTATCTGCTCCTGCTGTTTTCTCGGGTAGGGGTAGGTGTAAAAATGCTCGGAACTTTTGTTACTTAAATTAGACACTGGCCTAGAAATGGGGTCGTCGTCAAGAAACTGTGCTTGCCCCACCGGGTAAAAAGTATTAGGTCCGCTTGGCATTGTGTGAGTGGTGTAGTAATTAGAGTAAGTTGCAGAGGAAGCATTCTGATTGGTCAATTGAGGCTGTTGATAATTACTTGGCTTGGAGGCCTCGGGGTTAGTGTTCGTGCCGGTAGTTTGAAGTTGTTGTTGCTGATATTGAGGCGGGTAGTTCTGGTAATGCATTTGACTGGCGGCTTCTTGCTGGGAGTTGGCGTAATACTGTTGCTGATGGTGCAGAAGGTGTTGTTGCTGCTGATGTGACAAATGAGCCAGCCTCTCGTCACTTTGTGACATCCGGTATCGGGCATTAGCCGTTGCCAAATTACAGCCACCGGCCGCGTTCCCACTACAGGCTGGCGACGCACTCATGCCGTAGTACCCGTAAGGACTCGATGAACACATTCGATACTGATTGGCAAGGAAGAGTTGTTGTTGCTGATTTTGTTGTTGCAACGGTCTCTGAAGCGGGTATCGGCTCGCTTGAGCGTATCCCTGCTTGAGTTGGTCGAAAAGCGGATGAGGATGAGACGGCAAGCTGAGAGGACTGCGGCAGTCTGGGAGCCCCGGCACATGGTTGAGATGGATTCAGTCTTGTTGGCTGCTGGTAAATTGGATTCGACACATTATCAGCAGAGGGAGGCGGTCCCGGACCACCTGAGTAGTTAACAGCCCGGTTGTGATACTGAGCAGAGGTGACGGCTCCCCCCGAGGCGTTTGCCGACGTCGATTGGTACAATTGATGCGGGGGTTGTTGCTGATAGGAGGGGTGAGCTTGCTGTTGGGGGGTTTTGGTGGTAGTGTTGATGAGCCTGGTTTTGTTTTTGTTGTTGCTGCATATACTGTTGATGAGGGGGGAGGTGATGCGCATACAAGTGTTGGGGGTGACCACTGGGGATGGACGCTGCACTTGGGAGGGGAAGGGGTGCGTTCGGGTAACGCCGACTTGGGGGGTTCATACTTCCGGAGGGAGCGGGCCCACGTTGCTGATTTGACTGTTGCGATTGTGACCCTGAGGCCTGCTGGGGTCCCAAAGCGGCTGACGAGGAACTCTTGCCAGAGAGGCAAGTGACCATAGNCCCAAAGCGGCTGACGAGGAACTCTTGCCAGAGAGGCAAGTGACCATAGCCGCAGACCTGAGGTTCTTGGATGGAAGACTCTTGTAGCTCAGTGCCTCAGAACGGCCGGTTGGGACACTCCGGGTTCGTTTCTCAGAATCTGTGTCATCGTCATCAGGTTCGGAGCCTCGACGTCTGGAATTTGACTCCTCCCACGAGCTCAGAACGTCACTCACAAAGGAGTACAATTCATGAATCGAATTATAATGGACTAATCCAGGACCCGTGCCAACAGTACTACTGGAATTTGATTCATGATTCGGTACTGTCGGTACTTGCAGACGGGAGTCTGAGCTCTTTCCCCGTCGACGACTGCAGGCAGAAATAGAACGACGATCAGGACCAGAGCCTTCAGTCCTAGAAACTACCTCCAATCCCGGCTTTTTACCGGAAGCTAGCCGCTTGCCACTCCGAGGCGAGTCTCCTACCGTAGAGGACGGAGCCGTGTATAGAATGCAGAGGTCTCAACCGACTATTCCTCACTTCCGGTTGTCGGCTTCCTCCTCCCCCGGCACATATGCCTGATTTATGAGCAGGCCGGCTTTGTACTTTTTCCAACCCGTTCTTCACCCCCGGTTGCTGTTTCAAGCCCGGTTGCTGGACCTTTGCACCGAGTTTCTGACCCCGAGGGGTCGGAAGAGCGTAAGTTTGCTGCTGAGCTTGCGACTCCCTCAAACGCTCAAGCCGGTACTGTTCTAAAAACTTTTGCACTGTTTGAGGCAAGTATTGGATTTTTTCAGGACTGTTCGGCTCTGACGAAGCACGGTCTTGGTCGGATACGTTGTGACTTTGTTTCTGGTACTGTTGCAAATTCTGAAACGTTTGCTGAGACAGGAGGGTGCGAGGCCTTTGTTTGTTTCCCTGGGAGTTTTGAGCTCTTTGCTGCAACAGTTGCTGTTGTCGAAGGGCCTTCGCTTGCAAGTTTTGAGAAAGCTTCAAGCACTGCTCAAGGGTCTGAGCCGACTGCTGTGACAGGGACGGTACTTGACTTTGACTTCGGGCACGAACCTGAGAGTTGGCAGGAGCATTACTCCGACCTGGTGCCTGCTGAAGCTTCTGAGATTGACTGGAGAGGATTTGCTGTGCTGGAAGTAGAGATTGTGCCAGAGACTTGTTGTGGAGCTGAGCTGAACTGTTGCTTGCTTTTGCAGGGTTGTGCGCAGCCGCTTGGTTACTGGAAATCAGTTGTTTCTCGGCAAAGGTTACTGGAACTTGTTGTTTAGGCAGAGGATGCTGATGGGGACCCTTGGAAAGTGGCAGCCGGTTGGGTTTAAGTGGGCAGGTTGATATCTGAGAAGAATTGCTTGAACCTTGGGGAGCACATCCTCGCCCTCCGTTCTTGAGAGGGTCCACGGCGTTGAGAATTGCACAGCGGCTGCATCAACCGCCGAGCTTTTGCATCAAGTCCCACTGGCACGACTCCTTTCCCGGCTACTGAACTAATGACTGCGGGCTCACTTCCTTTGAGAGATGCTCAAATCCCGTTATCTCCTCCAATTATCTCAGACGCTAACGTGGTAGGTGCCAGTCGAACTAGATGCTGGAAATGGTTCCTGAAATTGCGTCAATGCCGACGGGGAACCCGGGCTGGAGATTTGGCAACGATACTTGGACCGGGATGAAAAAATATACTCAAGCCAAAAGAGCTTTAACTACAGGAGTTTGTCATCCTTTTGGATATTCCGCACCCTAGTACACGGTCTCTTTTTGTGTTCATGTGGGCAATAGTGTGTGAGATGGGGACGGTGTGCAAATAATGTCTGTTTGTCAGAAAGGATTTGGAATATAATTTAGACTTTTAGCTGGAAATCGATCGCGTGCAGGAGAAAGCACACACATTTTCTCATATCCTCTCCCGCTTTCTCTAGCAGTTAATTGAATCCGGGTTCGGAATCCAACACTTTTTCATTACTCCCAGCAACTCAGGGCGTAGGAACTAAGAATGGAATCACTTTTCACTCTCTACACTTGCACTCACACCGCTTGTTGACACAGCACTCGATCGTTGCACTTTCACAATCAACTTTCACTGCGTACTTAAGCCGCACGACGGGCGGCTGATCCCCACTCCTCATCGGCGCGTTGAAAGAAGGGCGGCGAAGTGGATTCTCTCAAAACTTCAAATTCTGATAAAAAAATGCACACCAAAAAAGGTTGCACCACTGCTTTCAACTCAAGGATTTTCCAGCAATTCAACTCCCACTATACAAAATTGCTGCAGTGCCTAAACATGTAGTGCGTGTAAGGCCATGTGTTGTACTTCGGACAGTGATACACACTTATGAAAACTTAAGACAAGAGGTCATGGAGGAGGGAACAGGAGTCCTCGGAGGATTCACAAATACAACTGAACGAGAAATCGACCAGCACACCAAATCCGTATAAAGGTCCTCCTTCCTCACTAGTCTAGTAACTCCTAGCCTGACGTAGCTTTCTCCTGCCTCTCGCCAACTTTCACTCAGGCTTAGAAGCATTAGCACGCAGAGTCTGCAGCACAGCCTCAAGCCGAGACTCCACTCCTCCTGGCTTTCACTGCCCTGTGTGCTTTCACTCCTCCAATGCTTCATCCTCCACTATGGCTGGTTTTAGAAGCATTAGCACGCAGAGTCTGCAGCACAGCCTCAAGCCGAGACTCCACTCCTCCTGGCTTTCACTGCCCTGTGTGCTTTCACTCCTCCAATGCTTCATCCTCCACCATGGCTGGTGCTACAGCAATCCTACTCTCTCCACATCCTTCAAAACCTCAGGCTCTGTGCATGTATCGCGTGGTACTTTCTTTCCTCCTACACCAGTGTGGCATGCAATTTCCCCTTTGAGGAGATCCTACTCGGATTTTCTCCCACTTTGGCAGCTTGGACTACTCGTCGCTGCCTACGCTGTCCTCCTCCCTCCTCCTGGTGAAGGGGAAAAGGTCGTACGAGAAATTCCATAGTATGCCAAAATTGCACAGGAAGAGAAAGCATAGCCTTGCGTGCATAAGATTGTATCCTGTCAAAGAAAGCTGGAGCGAGAGAAAGTTTATGGAGAAAGCGTACAGAGAAAGTAGTACAAGTACAATCGAGTCAAAAATGGTGCGGTGCTCCAGCACGAGTCATGCATACGGTGTAGTAAAGCGGATTCACCGAAGGAAACGCAGGGCCATTATCTCACACCGGCAGCGGACAAAAGTAGAATGTAGAACGGGGGAAAGTGAATTGATGCTCTACACTCGGAGAAAGCTGTTGTACAGCCGAATTTTCTTCCGTGGGCGGAATGCACGACAAAATTCTACTCGCCTGCAGTTTCGAGAGAAATGTATTAACAACCTGGTATAAGGGTGGTACTGCACGATTGATGTGAAATAAAAAAATTGTCGTAAAGAATATGCATCGAGATATCACACTTCAACTTTACAAGTTTTCCATTGAACTGATGTAAACTCTTGTATTAGCTCAACGTCGTTTAAATTACAACTTAATTTTAGACTAGAACATTTGCAATGTTTAACATTGGAGAAAGCAGTGAAAGCACGACGGGAAGGGAGCGTTACGACGGGAAGACTTTCTCCGAAACTGTAAATGACGCAAGAGACTGAAATAAATTCTACAAGGAGGGATTTCACAACTTAAGCTTTGGTTAAGACCAGGCGGATGATGTCGATTATCTACTCCTGACTACCGCAATTGGAGAAAGCCTACGAAATTTCAAGCTCAAAGCAAGTATCCCGGACAAATTGCACGCTTGAGCGATCTCCCAAATTATAATCTTGGGAAGACAACTTCTGCAAAGTTGCTACAGAGTTTCGATCACTAGCTTAGCAGTATTTATGTGGTACGCATGGCCTCTCTTATGGTCCGATACGATAAAAGTTTTAGTGCTCTCATATGCATGTAACGTATTTAGGGCAAGCTACAAAAGTTACAAATACACCAGAGTGAAGAAACTCCAAGAAGAAAGAGCAGCATCACGAAGAAGAGGAAGAAGAAGAAGAAGATTTACTCAGCACAAGTTTTCGCTTTGATAAAGGAGACGGAAAATGTTGAAAAGAAAAATGATACGATGGATCTGAATCGAGAATCGAACCGAGCTCTCAACGAGGTCGTACTTGGATTTCGGGCGTGTTTTGCACCAGACAGTGTGGAAATTAACCAGACAGTTGCCAAATTCAAAGTTGAGTGAAGGAATCATCCGGTGGATCGAAAAGGTTCGGATGGAAGTCGGAATCTTTCACTGCAGTTAAAAAACAATTTCCCTCACTGTTTCTTCAACTGCAGCCGCAAATGAATCCTGAATGGAATCGTTACGCAAGATAAAGAGGGAGGAAGTACAAAGAGAGAAGGGAGGTCGGGAAGGAAAAATGAGACCAAACTACCTAATGCTCTTTTCATTCTCGTTTCTGACTGCACTTTGAGCTGAGGAAGGAGAATGCCACGTAAGTAGTAGACGATTTCCTTAAATTTTGTCTTTGTAAAGAGAGGAAAGAAATAGATGAAAGAAAAGAAAGGAGGAAACCCGTAGATAAACTAGTATTGATTTTCCCCAGGATACTTTTCAACAGACCTGAAGGAAATAAACAAAAGGGACGGTTCGGAGAACCCTCCAGGGAGCTGTTCGGCGATCGAGTTTGCATCAGGCAGTTGCATGACAATCTCTCAGGGCTGAGTAATAGGTAAGGCCTAAATATATAAAACCTTTAATGGGGTAGAAGTAGAAAGCAATGGGACAAAATACGGGTGTTGATGGCTTAACGGTTTCTGGAAATTCTACAGAGCAAACTATTGCTTTTTAAAAGGATTACCAACCTCGCATCGGATGCAAGGCCATGACTCTTCCAGATTCATCACCGTTTAGAATAACGGTAAAATGTTCCGGAATGTCAGGGTTTCAGGCTGGTATAAAGTGCTAAAGCTTGGATTTTATGATGCTTGATCGCAGAGACAAATCAATATTTAACGTGAGAATTTTCGTCAAATCTGCCATCTAATCTGCAAATGGGGGAATTTAGCCCCAAATTGAAATTGCCTCCAAATAGACATTGACAGGAAGGTAGTGGAATTTCCTTTCCTCGAGTTCTGTGATGTCTCACTCGTCAAATCAATAAGGCAATAGAGGAAAATAAAAAATTGGAGTTTGAACGCATCCTGCTGCATGAGTAAATAGTAAAAGAAATATTTGACGTGAAATATTTCATTTCCCCTTCCATATATCATTGCAACGTGACTCTTCCCCACTTGGCGGCTTCTTCAAATCTCAGTTGAAATGTTTGCTTTGAGAGTGAAAAATCCTACCAAAACGATTATTACATGATTCGGTAAATATGGTTCGGCAAGGGAAAAGGTGTGGCGTTCTCCAACCGATAATCTTGCCTTATTAGCAGTTCCATCACAAGATGCTACCCTGGGGCGATGTTTCAATTTGGTATACAGCACTTGGAAGCAAAGCTTAGAAATATTATTAGACTCCGACCTCACGAATTAAATTCCCGGCCTCAAATAGCTCCAGGTCTAGCCAATTAATTGCCTCAATTAGCCCGGAATAAATTGGGAAACAGAGCGAAAATTAACAGTTCGCGGTTGAAATGCACAAATTGGCTGCATCTACAACTTCCCGTCTAAAAACCACATTTGGGATGAAAAGGTGCAAAACCAAATATGTGTTTACAACATGTTGAGCTGAGGAAAGTTGGTGTAGGAGTGGCACTCGACAGACGGAAGAAATTAAGGAAAGAAATTTCCTGCTGGGGGAAAAAAGCTAAATTTAGCTTCCCAGACGTCTCAAACCAGACTCAGATTTGCATAGAAAAGATTTTTAGGAGAAGAAATGCTGGATGACAGACTGTGGACGAGTTTTCGCGAAATAAAATAACAAGTGGAGGAAATATAATCCAAACAAGCGCGGAGGTGAGGACGGAAGTGAAAGTGTCGAGTCTGACTGCATTGGAGCGAGAAACTTGCTCCTGTCTCAGAAGGTGGGACTGGTTGTACAAGGAGTGAATATGGTGAAAGTTGGAGGTGGTGGAAGTGATGTTGATTTCTGGGAGTGAGGAAGCGTTAA
>VRMD01002189.1:0-14010 GCA_009872375.1 Sminthurides bifidus | reverse complement strand
GTCCATCTGCTTACATTACCGATTCAATCATTCACATGTTTATTTTATAATTATCGTTTAGCAGCTAAACCTTCCCTTCATTCTGACGTTGTTTAAGTCCACTATCGGACGCTCCCCAGCAGCTGCCTGACCAGCACTCAATGTAAGTAAAACCCAATGACTCAAATACCTGCCCCTGGAGTATGAACGCGGAGGAATCGCTGTTGTACGATTGATGTGAGTTTTCTTTACGTCAGGCAAATCTCACGCACGATGAATCACCTGAATCTCAAGACTTTATTAGTCGGAAATACAAAATACTGGGACAAGTGATACATATAGATTGTGGAGTACTTGTAGCTGTATGGATCGTGAAGAAAGATAGTCATTTCTTATTCTGCATAAAGATGATGATACAAAGGGAGGACATGCTTTTAGTGATTCAAAGCTAACAGCAATCTGTTCAATTCTGTACAGGATGAGAACATTAATTCATTAGTCATCAATGACTGTTTTTTATCTGTTTGAGAGTGAACTGACATTTCAGAGACAGCACGCGCTAACCACGCTTGTTGACCAAAGCGTCGGATAATTGAAAGCTCGCCGAAAGAGGAGAACTTAAAGGGTCTTAAAACCACCACGAAGTACAGCCTTTCGTCCCAAATTCGTCATTGGTGCTCGGCAGTGAGTACACACTTGACCTGATCAAGGTAGTCAAGTTAATTTCGAGTTCACAAAAGTTATTTAACTAAGGAAATAATTATGAAAACATTGTCAAACGTTTTCGCACTACGCAAGCCAGAACAATTTGTGTTTTGCGGGATGCAGCGTACAAATTTTTCATTTTTGTTTCAGAAAGACGGTCTTTTTTGTAAAGAACAGAGATTTTGGTGCTTACCGCCGTTACGAATCGAGTAATTTCGGAGAAATTTCATCTGTGGAACAAATTTTGGAACTGAGAACGATATTGTGATCGACTGGCGTTCTTCCGCCATCCTCCTCAAAGCTTTCATGCCGGCAGCCATTGAGCTTAAAGTCAAGTTGGACATTCGCTCGTGGTCCGCAACAAAACTAAAATTTAAGATTTGGCAAACGGACACACTTGCTCACAGCACACGATCTGGTTTTTAAACAGCAGTATTGAAAGACGTTGAACAAAGGGTCCTCTTTTCAAGCACTTATACTCTGTTTATTACTGATGTTAGAGGGGTTTTCAAGTTTCATGGTATATTACGTCGCTCACACTGTTATTTGTGCCTAAATTAAGGCACGAAGCTGATGAGTCAAAATGTGAGCCGAAGCAAAAACGAGTTGAAGATTTTGCTTTCACACTCTCTTGACTTGAAAATTTTAGTCGGCGAAAGTTGGGTAAAATTACTGACTCCGGGAAAAGTGTAAAAGTACTGTCTTTTTGGCCACAAGGGTCTAGTTGTAGAGTTAGCCGGATGAAACAATATTTTGTGCGATCTCTTTCTTTGTAATGTCTTCCGTATTCTCGTACAGCTCCGCTGAAACTGAGCTAGTGGACTCTGTCTCGCTAATCTCCGTCTTCGCTCAATATTCTAATATTTCGGGAGACCAAAGCTTCTTTTGGCGCACTAAACTAGCCTTTCCAGTCGACCACTCCAGGATAGCACTCCTTAGGCTTCTATGGTATTTGCTTAACGATCATGTAAGGATTCGTAACACGGAACCAGCAATAGTGAACATCGGCTATGATGTGACTATGATGAGGAAATCCGTGAAATAGCAAAGGGACAGGTTTACCCTACATTTTTTGCTGGTATGCTAAACCATTACAATGTTTGTTGTGTCAAAGGCAATGCAAAGGACGAAGTGATCACGGGTGACCGGACCACCGGACAAAAAATGGTGGGTAATATGCACGGGTGTGCGATGACGGCCTAAGCGATCGCATGCGTACATTTTTGCATTTTGTGATATTTTGTTTTAATTATCTAATATTTAACACAACAAAATAGTTGGTGGCATTGAATGGACTGTACGGATGATCAAGAATGTATCTCACTGTCACGTTAGACCATAGTTCGGGCATGGCAGGTGAAAAATATTTACAAAACCGTACTTATCGCAAGTTTATCATTTCACAATTTTTATATCAATAATTCAGCTTATTGATGCAGTTTTTTCTTAAAGCACTGGTGCTCAATNGTGAAAAATATTTACAAAACCGTACTTATCGCAAGTTTATGATTTCACAATTTTTATATCAATAATTCAGCTTATTGATGCAGTTTTTTCTTAAAGCACTGGTGCTCAATAGGCTAAAGATCCTTGCTTTCGGCTCCTATTCCACGCCCTTTGAACGCTTAACCTTGTAAACTAACGAACGGTAGAAGCCAGTTCGATAATGGCAGTAAATCACATGCGAAATTACAAATCTTTCCGAAAAAATCGGCGGCCGGCGCCCATAAGTATGTGTAGTCGTTGTACAAAGATGAAACTGTGAACGCTTTCATCGGTTCTCATTTGCCGAGTAGTACGGTTAATTTAGCAGTGACCATTGTTGAACATACTGGCCGAAGAGTTTCTATTTTCACTTTTATTTGAAAGATGCACTTTTTGCAGCCGCTTATTTTTTGCCCCCTTTGAGCGTGATGCTCATGAGATGAGGGATACGGCGCCGGAGGCCGTGTTCCGCTAGTTCTTTTTAAAGCCTGATACGCGAAACAGAGTTTACTTGTACAGATTTCAAGATTAAGTGCTGCAACAGCACATCGTGCGATTTTCTGCGCAGTGCCTTATTCAGTTCTCGTTTCCTCTAATTAACACCACCGTACGAGAATCACTCATCCTGTCCTACAAAAATAATCAACCCTGACCATATCACTTTCTACCTCGACATTGAAATTGAACGCTCCAGGTTCTTGAAATCTTCGTCTGTAGCCAATTCAATCCTAACCACTCTTTTTTGCCACCCTTAAAACTCTTTGATCCGTGAGAATTTAAATGTCCACTTCACAGCTCGGCCTTTCCCTTGTAGGCCGCACTGTCCCTAATTGCATTTTTTCAATGAAGATGTTCGCTTCCATCCGCCCCATCCCCATTCATTTCAAACACTTATCTGCTCCAGGTGACAACGAATGACATCGGGTTTACCATTAAATTTATCACCGTACCTTAAATCGGCAGCCATTAAAGATTAGCGACGAACGAAAAATGTTTAAAATCCCCACAAGTTCCTATGAGCTATGAGCCCCTGTATCGCTTGCAACGAAGGTTCATCCTGATTCTGGGTTTGCTGCAGCTACTTGTCAAAAGTCTTGTCTCGAATCATGATCAGCTAGCATGAAAACTGGGTCAGGGACCGTGGAAAATCATGCAGCAGTCAAAAGTTTACCATTGTTTCCAAAGGCTTCTTTGAAAATCTTTAGATCAAAAGTATAGATCAGTACGACGCGTTCTATTTATGCCCTTTCATGTGATGACAATCCTTTAACACCATATCCAATCAACTGAAGCAAAAAGCAGGTAGTATCAGGTAGCAACAGCTGCTTAGCTTTTTTCAACATCTGATTTACATTATGTACTATATAGCCAAGTAGCTACGATTCGATACTGAGGACAGCTTTTCATCGTTTTGGTATTGAATTTCTGCACAGACGATAAGTTTCGTCCACGACCAGTTTTGTTTCTATCTCAAGAAGATACTGTGGTGAGGAGATTAGTGCAAATGCTCAATCACAATTTCCGAATATGCAGGTAGATCATGTTTTACAGACATCAAAGATAGCGTGATTAAAGCCACAGGCGAGACTTCAAATTTACTTTAACGGATATTGTTATGTGCTTATTCGGACACAAAATTGAAAAAAGCGATTGCAATACTACAAGATTTCTAGCAGGGTCACTGGATGCCTTTCATTGTCTACCGCAAATTTTATTCCTTAGGTACTGGTGAACGGTGACACCCCGCCATGTCATGCGCAGGTCAGTAACGAAATTCCAAACGGTCTCTTGGAGAGAAGGAAAGAAAGTTCATTTTATGCAGATTCGACCCGTGAACTTGATCCTTTTATAGGTTGGACATGCCAAAGTCATGCTCTGTAAGCAATCAACAGAGTAACAGAGAACCAGTCTGACTGCGTGTCACAATGCGTATCGTTGTCAACGTTAAAGGAAAGAACAGGTCTTTTTAAAGCGCACATGCCGTATCCTCTCATGGCGGCGTAGGTACCTTTTGACAACAAGTCAATGGCCATAATGGAAGCACGGCATCTGCATCCCAGTATTACATGCCTCGTGGGGACACGATGAGATCATTATTACGGCAGGTGAAATCGTAATTGAGAGTGAAAAGAAATAATGGCAAACACCATCCTCTATTCAAGTGCAAGTTCAGAAAAAAACAATTTCACAAAACTATGTAGCCAACTGTACTCGCCAGTGTCAGACAGGCTGTAATAGCACTAACCTGTCCGCTCTCTCAATTCCACAAGCCTTATTATTAGCTTGTGTGTATATTGATTATCGAACGATGGGAGATGCCAAAAGCTTTGTCTATGGCACCTATGGCATTTGAATAAAAAGTCTTTGTACAAGTTCGGCAGCAGTCACTGTAGCAAGTCAAGCACGGTAAAGTGTGCAAAGTTAATAACAGATTCTGAAAGTTGCATTCGATTTTGATCGGAATTAGATCGTAAATTGGTGAAAAGAAATAATAATCACTGTAGGAATCACAGCTGAATGAACAAGATTAAACAAGATTGCGACCTAGTGTATGCGAGCCATGCTTTGAGCTTGAAAGCGTGAGACCTGGTAAATGCTAATTATATTCGATTATGCGGTAAAAGCAAACGTTTGGCCTATAATCATAAGCAACATCATGCGTAGTGTCCGCCCAAAGGCAGAATCACCGGTTGCTTTCAATACCTTTGTATGCCTTTGTAATTTCTATTCCTCGGGCTACGAGCAGTTATTTTAAAAAGGTTCAATTTATCGACTAGAAAATCGTTTCCATAGGAATGCAATGACATGAAACGAGTGCACGATGTCTCGGCCCGCTCTCGCAGTATTTTCCTCTCGATTAACCGACCTTTATGCTATTTTCAGATATTTATAGGATCACACGCCTTGTAAACTTTGCTCATAAAAAAACTTATAGCTACTCTAAAAAAAGGAAATTATCTATGTACATCTGACTCAAGATGCACTCTGGGTAGAAAAATGACAATTTATTGTAAAAGCTCAACATCGATTCCGAAGGCTTCCATCACTATCAGTCACAAGTGGACAAGGCCCAAGTAATAGGATCTGCTCACATTCAATTTCACCTGAATGATTTTAGTTAACTGATGAACATGAAGAAGCTTCAAGTTCGACTCTGTATTCAGTAATTTACTGCATTGTGGAAAATGTTTGTGAACTAATGACTTGTGAAAGTTACGCAGTGTGACTCGTCTTTTGTTGACCGAAGGGCCCTGGTGCAACATGGTTACGTTGCTTCTGCGCATTCAGTTTTTGTAACGCTGTCAACTTGGGAAAGCGGTAGGGCAGTATGCGATTCTGACCGATAGCGTCGTACATTATGACGAATTCTATGTGGAATTCTCTCACCTGCCCCTGTATTTCACGTAAATAGATACTGTGAGAACGATATATTTTTTCATACTTGATCATTCGTAATTTCTGCGTCAGTCCTCACATCATGGAGATTGCATCGAGGGAATCCCGCTGGGAGAAATACTACATGCACCGTTCTTGAGATTTACAATCTGCATCGATCTTGTGTTCCAACAGGAGCTGATTGACTAACATAGTGGAATATTTGCAAAACTGCAGTGTGAATCTTCACAAAGTTTGAGACACGTAAAAAGAGCCGGATTCTCATACAAAGGAGGTGTGAATAAAACGCGCAGGCGATGATAACCTGTGCTCTCACAGAAGAGCCTGAGGATTCGCAAAGCCGATGACGGCAATCGTTGAGTCGCTGATGCGACATGCAGTTTCCGAAAGTGCTCCTCTACATCTTGAAGCTAGTGCGACACGAGAGTGAAAGAAGCTATAACTGATTAATTTAACGACGCATACATGCCGCATAGGGCACATGACAGACGTAGTAAAGGGCCTGCCTGCAGCCAAGCTTGCCATCTTACACTGAGGTGGCAACCTGGTGAAGGAGATGCAGACTCGTTCCTACGGGTTTCTTTTCTGATTCGATTCAGTTTCGCATTGTTGAAGCTACATGGATGAAATCTCGAGAATCTGCAGGCGCAACATACTTGGCTTGAAAACTTTCATTAGTTTGTTACATTAAAGAGCCATATAGTTCGCTCAAGCTGTGCCACAAGCTGAACAACTCCTTCCTTTTACTATCACTGCTTCACTGACTTACTGTTTCTCTTTTCCTGTAACTTCAGTCACTGCACCCAAATGCACCCCATGAAAATCCAAATTGCCATCCATACGTACGTATACACCTGAGGGAAGTGAATTCATCTCCGCACTATCTCCACCACTCTCATACCCCTGCCCTGACTCAATCACTGCAAGGTGTACCTTACGAGTAGCGGTGCATCGCTATCGAACCCTACTGCAAATGGGCGAAATTCCCTTAGTGAATCCCTTGGCTTGAAGCGTCAGATCGTTTAACATGCGGACGCAAGCTGCCTTTTTCCTATGCTTGAGAAAATTAGACTTATTTTTTACAACCACCGCACAGGTAGGACTTGCCGACACTATAATAGCTTGAGTCAGTGAGTGATCTGACGTTTAAGGGGCAACACGCGCATACCCCGCCTCTTGACCATAGTGTCGACAATTTTGCCTTCTGAGAACAAATTGCCCTTAAAGCCGCCACGAGGTTCAGCATTTCGTCCAGACGGACTTTGGTGTTCTAGCAGTGAGTACACACTTGACCTGCTCGAGCTAGTCTAGTTGGTTTTTTCGTAATTTTGCCAAGTTTCAAAAGCTGACAAATTAAACTAGTACGCCGTACGCACCAATTCCTGTTGGCTGTTCAGCATACTCGAGTTTCAGAATAAAGGGTCGGAATCAGAATTAGCTGACTCGTTGAGCACATCTTCGCGCAATTTCCAACACCCACATTGTTGTGGTAACACGAGGAGCATCTTGGAAGAAACTTTCGTGAAATCTCGTTACCCCTTCTCTCGGTTTCCTTTTTGGCTTGAAACAAGCCTTTTTAGCAGTATACAAATCCTAAGTGTATCTCAGGTCACGTTCTATAGCACAATCAGTCTATGTTGATCCTCTAGTTTGCATCTTCTTCAAGTGCTTGATACTATTTCCAAAGTGTCAATCGTCCAACTCTTACTCAAATGTCGAAATGCTGGAAACTATAAGCTTGCTTCACGCTCGGAGTGATATTTGTTTTAATTAAAAGTGCTTCGTGTGATACATCGTTGTTTGTCAACGACTGTGCAGTTACCATTAACTTCTCAGAAACTTATAAACATCATGGTTTGGTTACGAGTATTAGCAGTTTGCGTCCTAGCGTCATTGGGATCTTGCCGTCATGCAGGTAACGTTTTTTCCTAATTAGTTTTTCGCGCTCTGGAGTTGATCAGCTCTGCGAACATAGTAAATTCCTTCTTGCGATTTCCCGTAGCGGTAGCTCGTTTCTGCTTCTCGTAGTCTTTGTAACGGAAATGATGCATTTCTTCCAAAGCACGTGGCTTCAAATGAATAGATCTCGCCGTTGCTGCATCATTTCGGAAACGCATAATGGCATGCATCATGTACCTGCGATTTGCTGTAAGCCCTAATACCGGGTGATTCTAATCCCGTTCTAAATTCGTACCTGAGTTCCTCAAGCATGCCGTCACGCTTTTCCATGCATGTGATCTCGTTTAAATTATGGTCGGGGCAGAAGCCTCCTGAAATCTTTGGCTTCCTTGCCTCGTGGTCAGGGCATCATGCAAAGGATTACTTTTCCGCGCCATTCGTTCTCCCAATCCATAATTTGCATCGGATAGCGTTTCTCACGTTTGCCAGCGTCCACACCATTTCCTGGACTCGCTGCAAACGCAAACGGCATGAATACGGGTGGACTGTTGCCATGGCGTTACCAAACATCTAAATGGAATGCGAGAGGTCAATCGAAAAAAATTAGTTCCATCCCTGACCAAGTCCATATATTCGTAGCATTCACGGTCAGCTTTAATTAATCTGTATCTCGGTCTGCTCATGGGATTTCTATTCCATTTGAGGCATCACCCAGAACAACAAACCTTGTTAATGAAATCAGAAATTAACTTCCAACTGCACCAATTAGTATATGCAAGTCCTTAATCAGGCTTTTGTCTTTTTCAAAGGAGAGAAATCAGGTACATGTAATTGGTTTAAGAAAGGAAAGAGCGTACGATGTAGTTACTTAAGGAGCGAAAATGCATTTATTACACAGCCCGTTAGTTAGCTGCCAATCTTCTCACGGGATGCGTTTCGTTTTCAATTAGTGTCAATTAGCTACTAATTGAAGCTGAAGACCGATGAGACAAACATAAACAAAAGGAAGGTATCTGATTACAAAGAAATTGCTTTCGGTAATAAAAAGCTGGCGACCTTGACAAATGAATTCAATCCGTTACGGGTTTTTAGACCTTCCTCCCTGTACACAATGGCAACTACCTGAATTTTTTACCAAATTCTGTAATCAGACTTCACAAAGCATGATATGTAGCGCGTAAAATAACGCTGATCTCTCCTCTTCGCTCCAATCCCTTCGTCTGCTCTCGTATTTTTTATTGGCTCTGAACCAGAATGCATGGCGTAATGCATATTAACCAGAGAGATGAATCAGTGTTTATTTACCTGATTTGAACATGTGCATGGTTTAACAGCAATTACTCTCTACAAAAACACCTGCATTTCACCGCCGTCACGGTGTGGTCTCATCAATTTCCACTCCTGTTATTTAATTTGGGCATCTTTGTGAAAGTCGTTTGAAATGAAACCGTGATTACTATGGTTTGAAAGCAACTTTTGAGCTACTGAAAGCAACCACAACCGGACTGCTTCTCTAAACTGATTATTATCATCTCATCATACACACATTAGCAGCTATGGTATTTGCATAACGTGATCCATTGGGCGCGAATTACGCTACTAGTTCTTTATCACTTAAAGAGAAACAGAGATGGATCAGATTGCACACTTGTTATGAAACATTAACTTTTAATATTTAACAAATAGTAGTGCTAGAAGGTTGCTTGAACTAGGAAAATATTAGAAATCCGAGAACATCCAACTTTCATTAGACGGTCTGGTGAACCAGACGGATAGGAACCACGCTTGAAGCTTGTCATTCGGTCCAAATCGGCTAGGAGAATCCTATCAGAAGCATCGATAAGAAATTCAACCGAAAATGGCAGAATAGCCTAGGGAAAGTATCCACTATGTCTGACCAATTCCCAAATGTATAGGCTCAAGTAGGAAAACGAAAGACTATTTTTATTCTTTCTAATCCTGAGGCAAATGCTAATAAGATCAACTCGGACAAGGGTTGAAAGAGAAGACCAGGACATGATGAAATTGAAGGTTTTGCAAATTGTACTTTTGTAACTGTACCTTACATTTTTACGCGAGACGAAATCAGCAACGACACCCTGCATTTCGTCCCTGGGCATTACACTTTCTGCTCTCATGCTTTTGTAACGATTGCATCTTCATCCTCACTGTCTGAGGTTAAGTGAGTTAAGAAAAGAGCGAGTGCATTGTAAATTCCATTAAAGTTGTACTCCTGCGCGCGCATTTCCCAAAATAAAACCTCAAGCCACGTTTTCGCCACAACATGTATTTGCCGCAATTATATAACTTGTTAACCAATTCGCCCTAATTATTACAGCTGCCTGCGCTCTTTTGCGAAGACTAGAGCACTGTGGAAGTTACAGAATCAAAACTGAAAGTCACATGAAAGCACTGTCATAAGATAACTACCTTGGTACAGAACAAGCAATGCATTTGCATTATGTACATACCAGAAGAGGAAAGCAGTTGGAAATGGAGTGCCTAAATGCATTATGAATACGCAGAATCTTTTGACTTTTTGTGCAATTCATACCTGGTGTGGGTTCACTCAATCGTAACTGGTACATTACAGTCACTAATGAGTTTGTGGCAGATAGGAAGAAAAGACTCTGTTTCTCGTCTCCTCATTACACCATAAGGGGAAGCAAATAACAAATTAAAGAAACAAAACATAGCAATACTTCCAGGTAACAAAAGTAAGAACAGGTGTTGTCCAAATACCAAGTTAATGAAACTAGTGGACAAAGGCTTTCCTCCTTCACGTAAATCAAGTACAGAAAATCGGTCAAGCTTTTCTACGACAAGTTGCCTGTATTCTCGCCTTCGTTAACCTCATCTCATATTCGTTTCCCTCGTTTCCAATGATTTAAAAATGTATGGCATTCCCACTAGGCGGAATTCAGAATTGAAAAGTATTCTAGTTGTAGCTAAAACAAACGGATTTATGGAAAGTAGTTTTCATGACTGCACAGTATTAGATACATACCGTCCGATTCGTCGACCTTTACATTCAGAGCCTGTGACAATAGACTTATCAACGGCTTTCAAAAGCATAAGCACCATTGCCAATTCCCTTGAAGAAAAAGGAAAAGAGTAAAAATCTCTTAAACCCATTTACACTGCTTTCACATAAGTACACAAGGTGGGAAAAAATCGGAAAACCAATTTTGGCCCTACATCCATGCGTAACTGAACCGCTCAAGGTTGTCGTCAATCTTTTTCGCCTCGATGCAATTTACGTCTGTGCTCTCACATCTCACTGCGGGCTATAAACTTGCATTAATTTCTAATTCATTCAACCAAGGCGAATTCAAGCCATTGGAAGGGCCAATCGAGCCTGACTTGCACTTGTGAGTTGGTGCGGATAAAATGACCTAATGAAATATGTACAAGCTTGTCATTACATTCTGGCCATAAGCCACTCTCGTGTCATATTTCCTCTCTCTCACGAAAAAGTTTTTAAAACCATATATTTTCTGGCACTCATCAATTACAAAGTAGTCATCATGTATTGATTCATGTATTGATTCATGTATTGATAGTATTGATTCCAATTCAGCTCCAGACCCATTGACCTGACTATACTTTCGTTTCAGCATAACCGAACTATCTCTAGTTCCGAACTAGCTCCAGGCTATTTATTATTTGTCGTGTAGTTTTTAGCCGGAGAAGAGTTTTTCGCAACTGTCTTAAAAATTAACGCACTGATTGCGAAATCACTCGTACTTGTCCCAGCACCCTTGCTATAGGCCTGTACAAAGGCTTTGGGCAGTTTTCAACAGCCTCAACCTAGATTTCCTCCATGGTAAATGCGATCTGCTTGGCAATTTTTTTCAGACTTTTACGCTCTTTCCCTTGATAAAAAGTGTGCGTCCACGCCAGTGTCAGGACCAAGATTTAATGCAAGCAGGATAATAGCCACTGTATTCTACACATTTCCTCAAGCTGTGCCCTGGGCAATTAGCCACTGCGGCCATATTACTTGTCACCTCAAAGGCTTCCTCGGATTACCTCACAAGTGTCATAATGATCCTTTCCACGGAAGGCAGCCCTAGCACAGATTTTAAGCAGTAATTTGCCTCTTTTCCGGGACTGAAAAAATCTATTCTTTCCTCGTAATCAGACATACGTAGCAGAACGGCTCCTTCACACTCGTGAAATGAGTGTTCACAAATGCCTGCTTCAAGGTATCCATCTTCTGTAAAGGAAATCCGTGTTCTTTTGTCGCACGTACGTTCAAAATGTTTAACGAGTGTGTAATTATGTAGCAATTACAACTACTGCACTCACTTTCGTACAAGTCATCTTTTTATACTCATTTGCCCTCAATACATCGGAAATCACGGCGTATATAAGAAAACAGCACGGAGGCTCGTAGGTCATCACTTGCTTCCCTGTCTCCTCACGCCTCCTGTCTCACAGTTTTGGCCAAATGCAATGTAGGACAAGTGTCACATCAGTTCCTCCCATCCGGCATCCTGCGAACACTTCTAGTTCGAAAGTTATTAATTTTTACTCCACTCTGCCTTCTGAATACTCGATCAAAGTTACGTCGCTAATTGCAATCTCTGTGAGAAAAAACTCTGCCATTCACCTACTATCGATGCGATGCATGAGTTCTCTCGTCCAAGAGCCCCCATTAATTTTGGGAAAAGCATTTACTCATTGGCCGGAGCATATGATTGAATTAATTGTGCGCAAGTTATCTTTGAATGGACATGATCCTTTGGCTTGAAGTGAGCAATGAGGAACTGTAAAGGGAGCTGAAAATTGCCCCTTTTTCGCCAGCTAATAGTCTCCTTTTCCATAGCCGTACCACATGAACCCAGTCTCCAAGGTGTACGGCATAACAACGTCACCGTCACAGTTAATCATCAATTGCTAATCGTCAGTTTCGTGGTGGTTTAGGATTCTCGTTGATGGAACCTCATATCGTTTATTTCACGCAACACATCCAGTGCTTGAGCTAGCTGGAAGCAAAGTTTGTTTTAGTCTGTACTTTACTTGCAAGAGCACAATAACTTCCCTTCAGCTTTGTTCCACCAGGCATATTCAGGAATGAATGGGCAATAAGCACCTTCAAACAAAGTTGCCACACTCGTCAACTGGCAGCCTAAAATCATTAAGTCTGTCCTCTCTTCTTGCTCAAGTTTATTGAGCCATTGTTGACCGCAATTGTTAAAGACTCTTTTTAAGGCTGTTTAAAACTTTACTTTCAGTCTTTTCAAGGAGTTTGAACATTAACCAACGTGTTAAACATTGCAATTTTCCCACTAACCCACTGGTCTTTTGGTTTGAGCAGGTTGCTATGACACAAGTTTCGTGGTGGGCTATTGCCCACAGCCCGTTAATTTACTTTTTTTGCAGCGTTGGCCAACTACCCCACGTGAGCAACGGTTGGCCTCAGAGGCTCAGAGTTATTTCGGCTACGGGACTAACGAGCAACCGTACCAAAATTAAAGTCACTAATCATCTAAGAACATTTTCCACAACATGGTCACAAGGAGCTTATGAGTTTCCTATGTTCCATGACCAGTTACACCATAGTCGTACAAGCAACAGAGGGAATTTTTATTCAACTGGGAAAGACAGTTAAGAAATGGCACTACTGTTGATAATGACAGTGATGATAGACTCAATAGCTCTGAAATCATAAAACGGTTCTTTTTATTCTGTCCGTTAACCTATCAGCATCAGAAGTGCAATACGAAACTTGACTTGAGAACGAAGAGGGAAATATGGGTGTTTGCCGAATCGTATGAGTTCCTCTCCTTGCGTAAATTGAACTCACATCTCCGGTAAGGTGGACGGTCGAATACGCAATGTAAAGATTGAGAAATAGCGGAAACAGGCTTTACTCATTATACACTCTCCCATCTCCCGATCGTAAAGCAGTTACTTTTGCGCTAGGGCAGTTGGTCAGTTAGCGAAAAGTTTATGAGCCTCTGCTGTGTTAATTTTGCAAGGGCCAAGAAACAGCATTTCGTTAACCCATTTCGTAACCCAGTTCCGACTTGAGACAATGCATTTTCTGAAGCTAAAAACTGGCTCCACGCCAAAATGATTCTCAATGCAGCACGAGAATGCGAAACGGGCCAGGTTAGAGCCCAAATTATGGGCCACAATGACCTGGAACAACCTCACATCTGTCAAGTTAATTAAGGACGCATTGTACGCTGCGGAATGAGATGCAAGATTGCACATTCTCTCCTGGCGATCTCAAATCTTACGATGGGATGCGCAAAGCGAAGGACGTTCTAAAGCAATAGGGTGGTAAACATCCTTTTTTGCGAATTGCAAAAAAAAACACTTTCAGTTTCATCCTTACTGCGAATGCATCACAGTGCATTGGGCGCTGGGTAAAACCGGATGCTCAGATGAAAGTAAACGGAAGCTTAGAATTGTACGTTCCGAACTTGTATTTCCTCCTGCTGTCTCGTGCCACACGGCCACGGCTTCCTGTTCCGTTTCATTCAAAGATGAGAAAATCGGAAGGCCGTCATTTCAGCGTTGATACGCGCTTAC